>JACBKR010000787.1:0-50099 GCA_014218235.1 Colocasia esculenta
CTTGCTCCCGGAAATCCGCCTCTGCAACGCATGCAGGTCAGAGAAATTGGCGTCCACATCGCTGGACGCTGGACTTAGTGTTGGCGTCCATATGGTTGACGCCGACACAACATCAACGTCCATTGACATTGACGCCAAGCTGGCCTTCGGCCAGAACTCTAAAACATGCATAAACCATGCACAACTTATACATATTTACATGCATTAGGTATACTATCACGTACATACTACCATCATACCATTCATACATTATTAACAACTAACTTACACACATGCATACACAAGTATAAATAGTTAGTACATACGTAGACATGTACATCTATGCATACTCAACATAAATTATTTACACGAAATTAGAATAATTTAACAAAATTCGAGGGCCTTACATCCGCTGACTAACAACTTGAAAACCATTGATTCACAGCTTCAAGGTCACATAGACCTCCTCAATCCACACACAACACAGTGTGGGATCAACACTCCTAACTCTAGTAGGAGCACACAAAGATTATGTAGAAATTTGAAGGTAAAATGAATTGGACAGAAGATTAGAGTTCAGATAGACAAATCCTCAAACACTAGCTCTTCGATCTAGTTTGATCTTCTTTGTTCTGTTCAACTTGAACTCAGATTCTTCAGGTCCTGATGGCTCCGATTATGCTTCAGATCATCTTGCGTAAGTCCACCATATGGGTGAGTTCCTAAAGCTAATTGACTTGATCTCCTTCGCATCAGAATGGATTGATGATGCTCTGCTCTTGAATCATCAGAGTTGACGTTAGCGCAAAATCCATTTTCTTTTCGTCTTCTCCTCTAGGAAGGATCTCTTCAGATATGCTTGTTGGATATAGATGGAGCTTTAGATGTCTTAGAGGGGGGTGAATAGGACTTCTTGCAATTTAAAATGTTTTCTGAATCTGAAAGAACACTTGACAGAATTTTTAGTACCTTGTGTGGTGTGTGTGAAACAAGTGTAACTAGGAGGAAACAATCACATACAATGCACAAGGATTTTATCCTGGTTCGGACCTCATTTCAATTAGGAGTCCTGCGTCCAGTCCCCAAGCGCAACTTGGGATTTTCCACTAACTACCAAGAATCCTTGGCCTTCTCCACAATGATAGGTATTACAACCACTTGCTCCCCAGCAAGTCTTCCCTTTACCAAAGGGACAAACAACCACCTACCACCGTAGGTCTTCCTTTTTACAAAAGGGGAATTATAAGGAACAAATCCCTTGCTGGTTTCTACCCTAAATGAAGGGTAGATAGGGTGTGAGCAAACACGGGAGATTATAATGAGATGTACAAATATGTTTGACAGTTATGAACTCTTTATAACTAAAGGGTGGATTGAGAAGAAGAACTCAGACAATATAAACTACCCACAGACAAGCTTCTAAAAGAAGAAGAGTAGGAGAGCTTGGAGTCGGCTTGCTTGCACAAATTTCTCTCCTTCAGATTTGTTGTGAGCACTCTTCTCTTTTGAGCTTTGTTGCTTCTTTTCTCTCTTGAGTGTATGTAGATCTATTCTCTATATAATGTATGAATTTGTGTGTGTATATCTCTATCTTTGCATCTCTCATACTGTATATCGTTTCTTCAAACTTCAGCTTCTAATATAGCCTTCAAGGTCTTTGTTTCCCATTGGAATATAGCCATTTCAAAAGAATTTGAACATTGTGAGTTGGGAGATAGCTTGAGAGGTCATCTTTAGATCTTGAGCTTCTCAATGGTTTCCTAGCTATATGGATAGCTGCATGGTTCTGTAGAGAGATGCAATAAATATGTGCAAATACCATACCCAAGCTAAGACCTTTCTCTTCCTCATGGTTAGACTTGTAGGAAATAAAATATTATGTGAAAGTAAAAGACAAGTTGTTTGAAAGGATATCTATCTGTTCCAAAAAGAAAAGTCTATCCTTAAAGAGTACTGGGGTAGGTGAGCAGTCAAGGAGGTATGGTCACTTGCTTGGCATGCAGTACACCTGCAAATAGTTTTTCTTAAAAATTGGAGACTTGTTAGTTTGAAGGACACTTGCAAATATCTTGCAAAATAGATAGCTGCTCGGAAACATTCTAAACTTCAGTACTTCAGATATGTTATTAATAAAGAATATTAAATCAAAGTGTACAGAATAAGAAAATACACGATCTGTATTAGATAGACTGGAGTTTAGATTGCATAAGTATAATAAAGAATGTTCATAGATTAGAGAGACCTTTGCAAGAATCAAAGTGAAAGTACAATGAGGAAAGTTTCAAATGTATATAGATATAATATTATGATTTGTTCACCAATCGATTGCATAAAGGATTATAAAGTCAATCAGAATAATACTACACCAATCGTTGTGCAAAATAACATCAATCGATATGAGAAACTATGTTTATAACACCAATCGGTAGAAACATAGAAGCAATCGATGTTTGCTGAAAGTCAATCGATATGAATGAAGGCAATTGATATGTAACTTAAAGACAATCGATATGCATAACAACAATTGATGTTTTTAAACAAAACAACAATCGATACAAAACTTCAACTTCACAGAAGTCGTAGTGAGACATCGATTGCTGACCTTTGTTCATCAATCGATATGCCACTTCGACTTCCCAAGAGTCAGAGTGAGACATCGATTGCTGACCTTTGTTCATTAATCGATATGTCACTTTGACTTCCCAGGAGTCGGAGTGAGACATTGATTGCTAACCTTTGTTCAACAATCGATATGTCACTTCGACTTCCCAGGAGTCGGAGTGAGACATGATTGCTAACCTTTGTTCAAGAATCGATATGCCACTTCGACTTTCCAAGAGTCGGAGTAATATGATATAAGTACTAGTCGTAGACTTAGAAAATTGTACTTTACGAGTGTCGACAATATGTGTGTCGACAACTATGCTTTATGTATCGACACTATTGTCTAATAAAGGTTATACAATATAAAATACACAAGTATGATACTATATATTCTCTCATGAATTTGATAAGATAATGATTTTGTCATATTCAAAATAATAAATAATAATTTTACAAAAATGCTCAATAATGCTTCATCCTCTTCTATCGCAACTAGCATTAAACTTTGCTTTTGGCCGTGCTCTTAAAAACACAACGTCCTACACACTTTTTGTGCAGAAGAAAAACTTCACGATTTGCGGCATCACCAAATTTGTAGTGGGTCCCCACAGAATCACTCTGCCGCTAGGAGAGGATAATCTCCACCAAGGAATCTTTCTGGAAGCTTCAAGTGTGGGCCACAGAATCCCCTTGATTGGGCCTTAGTTCTTGTGCCCAAATATGCTACATGTTCATCTTAAATTATCGCTGATAGATAAAGTTCTGATGTGTGTAGATGCATCTTGTGCACTACGTTGACGTACAGTGTTTGTACTTAGAAACAGTTCACTAGATGAGCACTGGTGTCGACCTGATAACCATTTTGTGTCGACCTTCTATGTGTTTCTACAGTCCACTTGATGAGCACTAGTGTCAACCTGATAACCATTTTGCGTCGACCTTCTAGATGTTTCTACAATCCACTGGTGGAGCACTGGTGTCGACCTGATAACCATCTCGTGTTGACCTTTTGATCACTTTTTCGTTGATCACTTACTAGATAGGCCACATGTGTTGACCTGATAGACATATTACGTCAACACATGTTTATCAATTTTACACATGTTGGTACCTATCATGAGTGCAAATATATTAGACTATTTTTAAGTATTATTGTAAATATATATCATAGTTAGACACTGTTTTGGTCATCATCAAAACAAGCGATGCAACAACAACACCTGAAGCCACATGTCTTCCCTTCTACGAAGGGGAATAATGCTTGCACACACAAGCCTTCTCTTCAACCGAAGAGGCACAACCTAAATCTCAGAAGAGATAAGAAGAGTCCCTAGACCAAGCTCAAGAAACACAATGAATAGGTTTGATTTGAGACAATGTCTAAGAGGAACAAAGATTACAGGCTAGCCTTGTAGCAACTCTAAATTTTCAAATTTGATAAATAAATTAAATTAACAAGAAAATGTGAATAATTAAAACCCATTAAGTAAAAGCAAGTGATGGGTTACCTTAAATGGTCCATACATGAATTAATGGGCCACAAAACTAAAGCCCAATGCTGATGGGAGATATTTAGGGCCTAAATTCGTACCTAAAATATTAATAAATTAAAAATGTTTAAGATAATCACTATTTTAACTCATAATTATCTTAAAAGAGTCCTAGTCTTATCCTAAACCCTTGGCCACGAAATTTGAGTTCTCCTTATGCCAATTAGATGGATAAAGGCTAGAAAAGGGTGAGATAATTATGGAATTTTGTAGTTGGAGGAGAGGGAAGAGTTTTAAGTATTTAGGAGACTTACAATATACAAATACTTCTCCATTTCATCTCTAGTCAACCCTATTGAACCCTTGGAGCTTGGTGGATGAGGAGGAGGAGCTCTTGGACGTGGAGATTGTGGAGAAGAAGGCTAGGAACAAGGGATCTTCAAGTTCTTCACAACTCTTGTCCTAGGATTCAAAGTGCTCAAAGGTAGGCAATCTCAAGCAAAATTTAATTAATTTTGACCCTAGATAGACCATGATCCAAGCATCAAAAGCCCCTTGTTTGCCCCAATTTTCATCATGTCATTCATGAGTATTTCGTGCTCAAATTCTGTTAAGAACATGTACCCGACTTGACTTGTTCACCCTAAATCCATGTTCATGCTTGATCCCGTGCCGTGAAACTTTTATTGTACATGATACATGACGTCAAGAATCCACTGACACCATTTTCCTCAATTTCTATTAAGTACCCTCTTTGAATTTAATCGTTTTCCATCACTGTGTCTGATTTTGTTGCATTGTGAAGTACCATGTGTATAGCATAATCATACCATGATTGAAGTTGAATTACTTCCTACTGTGAATACTCCTACAAGTCTAGTTCATTTAAAATTAATTTCATGATTTTTCATCAAGTATACGATTTTATATGATTTATTAAAAGGTCCTATGTCAAGCCCTTGTTTGCATGGACTGCAACCCAAGGAGACCTGTGCAACTTTCTGAGCTCGTACCGAGATCTTGAGAACGCGATGACACGATAGGTCGCATTCTCAACCAGGTTGTGACAAGGCCTCACGTCGCTTTCTTAACGCGACGGGACCCTACGTCGCGATCTTTTGATCATGCCGGTCTCGACCTGAATGCGTCGCCCCGACACGTCGTGACGAGAACCTTGTCGTTGCGTCGGCGTCTCGGCTGAACCGAATCGTGTCGGCTCATCGGTCGCGACCTAAATGCATCAGCCCGATCCGTCGAGACCAGAACAAGACTGTCGCATCGGCCCAGTCTGTTGTGACCTAAACGCGACGCTGGCCGACGTCGTGACCTGACTGTCTGTTTCCAGAAACCCTAATTTGTATACAAACCATGATAATCATGTTTTACAATCATGGCTTAATCCTAGAATACACTGTTATGAATAGTAACAATGTGTTAATGTATATTTGCTAATATTCCCATGTTTATTTTTTAATTAAAAGATGTGTGCACAACTCTCTCGCTAGTTTGATTCTCTTACACATGCACACACTAAACATGCATTTTTGTCATGAGACCTTACTGAAATTACTCAATTATGTATTTGGTAATTAAGTGCAATTAATCATGTAATTTCTCTATTATTTAAATGAACTTGTTTTTATTTTATTCGCTTGATTTGAGTACCGCTATCGCGTCCCTCTGCCTTCGAGTACTCAAGGCAACATGGACAAATGTTTCTATATACACTTAATCTTGGCTTGGGTGACCTCTCCATTGGGAATACTCCTGACAGGACCAGGAACTCCTCGTCGAGGCCTCCGTAAGAGTCCTTGGCTTTGGCAGACGTCCATTGCCGACGAGCGGGTTGTACCATCAATACCTATTTTACCCTTAGGGATCAGCATGATCCAACTGCCTTAGATTGTTCTCTCTTACCTTGAGATCACGCCGGACCTCTGGCCTATGTTTGTAGCACGGCTATGGGCGGTTGTAACTTCTACTAGACTACCGGCACACGATCGTGTGTGTGTTGTGCAACTATTACTATTGCTGTTTGACGTTGATTTGCGAATGTGACCCTCATTCTCATCTATTATCCTTATTCTGTCATCTATTCACAATCTCTCTATACTTTCATCTATTCTTGATACTCTATTTGGCCATCATTTGATTGTCTAAGATAACAAACATAATCATGCTAATCAACATTATAAGGGTTCGATCTGGTCCTGGGAGGAGCGCCCGAAAGGCTATTTACTCGTGGGGGTTTAATGATCATGATGTACGGCATAACACCAAGTGCCATACTATCACGATTTAATCAAAGACAATCAATCAAAGTACTATGTTCTCGCGGTTGAAAGAATATCAACCAACATGCTATCGTGACTAGTGCACTGTTGTGCAACCATACATGCTATCTCAGTATATGGCCAATCCGTTATCATGCTTGTTATGCTATTTTCATGTGAAAGTACTATTGTTCTCTTGCTATCATGTGACATTACTCTCGTGACTATACTTGATCATTCTCTCTAGTTACCTTGCCTTACAAGACGTTAATCACTTAAAGCATGCATGTTTACACGAGATATTAAGTCCTACTGAGCGATTGTTGCTCATCCTGCACTATTTATTTCATGTGTTACAAGTGAGTCTGATGGGGACTACCAAACGCACGAAGAAGGGGAAGAGTAAGAGTGACCAGTCGTTTCGTCAACCAATGCTTATAGTATCTAGTTAGATAGTTAGTTGTTTTTAGTTAGATAGTTTAGTTGTTTTGTTTTAAATAAAGTACTTTGGGCCCATAGTTTTGGCTCTGAATTAGTGAATGTAATAGCATTTACTGGAATTATCAATAAAGATGGTTCGTTTAGCATTATTCCAGTTTGTACAGTGTGGTGTGATGTCTATTCCTTGCTCTATACTATTCATTTAACTATTTATCGCTCCGATATTCCGCGTCGGGGCATTACAGTTTTGTGGTATCAGAACCTAGGTTGTTCTTAAGTATACGATGATCTAGAATTAACATGCGTCGACTAGAGTCAATTACCATGCCTATGTGAGATATGGGTAGAACCATGGGTAATAAGTTAAAATAAATACACACACCCACCAACTTAGTGCGACTTCAATATCATACATTAAATTTTCTCTTGAAGGAACTTAGAAAGATAGCAATGGCAGCGGAGCATGCTCAACTTCGCGATATGCAACAGACCATTCAGAAACTGACTCGAGCTCTAATGCAAGCTGCCCAGGGAGGTGGTGGAAATCGAGGAGCTAGAGATTTACACATAAACTTTCGAAGCATGAACCCACCTCGGTTCATTGGGACAACTGATCCAAATGAGGCAGAACACTAGTTAAAGGAAATTGAGCATATATCCACGTCATGCAGTGCACAGATGGTAACAAGCTACTGCTCACCACTTTTCAATTAGAAAGAGACGCCCGTGCGTGGTGGGAATCTGTGGAAGCCACTAGGGCAGACAGACAATTTACCTCGGATGAATTCAAGGAGCAATTCAACTCCAAATATATTTCTCTGAACAAGTTCAGGAAAGGAAGGCTGTTGAATTTGCTGCATTAAAGCAAAGAAACCTCACAGTTGCTGAATATGAGGCTCAATTCTCTCGGTTGGCACGATTTGCCAATCACCTTGTCATCACCGAGAAAATGAAGGCAAGGCATTTCCTTAATGGGCTCAAGCCTTCATATATCACTCAGCTTGCACTGCTCGACATCCAGGTTTATGCCAATATGGTCAAGAAGGCCCAGCTGTTGGAGGATGTGACCGATCTTACTGATCGCATCAAAGGTAGAATTGTCAAGAAGGAACAAGCCTCAGGTTCCTCAAGTAGACCAACCAACAGCAAGAAACGGCCGTTGAGCATCACCGATAGGCCAAGCCAAGAGCGAAAGCCCAAGATCTTCACCCCCTCTGCCCCAAACAAGCCCAAATGCAAGCATTGCGACAAGCCTAGTCACACTGCGGAAGAGTGCTGGAGGAAAGCTGGCGCATGCCTGCGTTGTGGGAGCCACGAGCATCGCATCCCTGATTGCCCCATGCTGAAAGAAAATGACAAGCATCCTTGTGGACAAAAGAAGCAGGGCAGACTCCAAGCCATGCAGGAAATGGAGACCACCGAAGAGGGTAGAGTGGTGGAAGGTACATTACAAGTTTTTTCTCAATCAACATTTGTTTTGTTTGATACTGGCGCTACACATTCGTTCATATCTCAGAACTTTGCTGATACATAAATGTCAAACCTACGTTATGGGTTTGAATTACCTATCACAACACCACTGGGGGAGAAAGCCAAATTGAACAAATATTTCCTTTAACTGATGTAATGATTGGGGAACTCAATCTAAGAGCCGACCTAGTGTGTATGCCCATGGAAGGCTATGATGTCATATTAGGGGCCGATTGGCTATCCACCTATGGTGATAGTGTTGACTGTAGAAGGGGGAGATTACATTTAGTGAATTCCCTAAGTTTTCCTTCACGAGACGTAGACACAGAGGCACTTGTCTCTAGTCTCTATCATTCGTGCACAATGCATGATTAGGAAAGGATGTGTGGCATTCCTTACCGCTATGATAGGTGAAAAGAAGGCACCCATGGTAGCAGACATACACATAATGCAAGACTACTCTGACGTTTCCCCGATGAGCTGCCAGGCATTCCACCTGAATGAGATGTGAACTTTATTATCAATCTGACCCCTGGAACTACACTGGTGTCACGTCAACATATAGAATGTCTCCTGTCGAGCTGAACGAATTAAAAGACCAATTGATGGAATTACTAGAGAAAAACTTTATCAGACCGAGTACTTCCCCTTGGGGAGCACTCGTGTTATTTGTCAAGAAGAAGGATGGATCTATGAGGTTATGCATCGATTACAGGTAGTTGAACCAACTTACTATCAAAAACAAATACCCTTTGCCTCACGTCGATGAATTATTTGATCAAATATATGGAGCTAAGTATTTTTCTAAGATTGACCTTAGGTCGGGATATCATCATATGAGAATCAAGATGCAGATATTTACAAGACAACTTTTAGGAGCAAGTACAGACATTATGAATTTATCGTTAAGCCTTTTGGTCTAACAAATGCTCTGCAGCTTTCATGCAACTGAGGAACAGCATCTATCGGCCATACCTCGGCAAATTCGTCATGGTGTTATTGATGATATTCTTAAATATTCCAAGACCAAGGAAGAGCACGAGGAGCATCTGAGGATCGCTCTACAGATCTTGCGCGACAATAAGCTCTATGCAAAATTGAGCAAGTGTGAGTTCTGGCTCGAAGAAGTTTCTTTCCTAGGCCATGTCATATCCAAAGACGGGATTGCTGTTGATCCTTCCAAGGTTGAAGCGGTACTTAATTGGGAGAGACCAACCAATGTCACGAAAATTAGAAGCTTTTTGGGACTGGCTGGCTATTATAGGCAGTTCATTAAAATTTTTTCCAAGATTGTTGTACACCTTACTCACCTTACACGAAAGGAGAACCCTTATGTCTGAAGCAAGGAATGTGAGAAGAGCTTTCGGACACTGACGAAATGCTTGACATCTGCACCTGTCCTCGCATTACCAGTTGAGGGCGAAGGATTCGCAGTCTACACTGATGCATCTGGTATCGGTCTAGGCTGTGTGTTAATGTAGAATGAGAAGGTAATAGCTTATTCATCTTGACAGTTGAAGCCTCATGAGGTCAACTACCCTGTCTATGACCTAGAACTAGTTGCAGGTGGCTTTGCATTAAAGATCTAGAGACACTATCTCAATGGAGAACAATGCATTGTCTACTCAGATCACAAAAGATTGAAGTATCTATTCTCTCATAAAGGGCTCAAAATGAGACAGAGAAGATGGTTGGAGTATCTGAAGAATTTTGATTTCAATATTCAATATCACCCTGGAAAGGGTAATGCTATAGCAGATGCACTTAGTAGGAAGCCTGTGGCATCCTTATCTTATTTAGTCATGGGTAAGATGCAATTGGTAGAACAATTCACCAAATTAGACATAAATATTGAGCAAAGAAGTGATCAGATGTTGGTTGCTAACCTGAAGGCACAACCCGACATCTTTGTCAAAATCAAGGATCAACAAGCAAACAATCCATTTTTAATCTGTGCCAAGGAAACCATAGCTGATAGACCAGAATATGGAAGACTACTATTCCATGGCAGAACCTGTGTACCTGACCCGCGGGTGTACTCAGACTCCTGAACATACCAGAATGGAAGTGGGAGAGCATTGGCATAGACTTCATCATGGTTTACCTCAAACTCATGGTGGACTTGATGCTATTTGGGTCATAGTAGACTGACTAACTAAGTCTACACATTTCTTAGCAATCAAGAGTACCTGGAGTGTGGATGTGTTAGCTGCAATGTATGTAAAGGAGGTTGTGAGACTGCATGGAGTCCCTATATCCATAGTCTCAGATCGTGATCCAAGATTCACCTCTCATTCTGGAAAGGACTCAAGCTGCACTCGGTACTAAACTAACTTTAGTACTGCATTCCATTCACAGACAGATGGGCAGACTGGGAGAACAAATCAGATCGTAGAAGACATGTTGTGGGCATGTACTATAGATTTTGAAGGGTACTGGAATGAGAAATTGTCATTAATGGAGTTCGCATACAACAACAGTTATCAAGCAAGTATCATAATGGCACCATTCAGAGCATTGTATGGTAGAAGTTGTAGATCACCTGTGTGCTGGAATGAAGTTGGCGAACAATAATGGTTGGGACCTAACCTAGTGCAAAGTACTAGTAGAGATATACAACTCATCAGAGACAAAATCAAGATAGCCTAATCTAGGAAAAAGAGCTATGCAGAGAAAAGAAGAAGGGACTTAGAATTTCAAGTTGGAGATCATGTATTGCTCAAAGTATCCCCAACCAGAGGTTTTCAAAATTTCGAAACAAAGGCAAGTTAAGGCCAAGGTTCATTGGACCTTTTGAGGTACTGGAGAGAGTTGGCGAAGTGGCTTATCGTCTGGCTTTACCTCCACAGTATTCAACTATACACAATGTTTTCCATGTATCTATACTAAGGAAGTATGTGTACGACACATCTCATGTAAGTCTCTACAACGATATAGCCCTGAATAAGGATATGACCGATGAAGAGAAGCCAGTCAGAATACTAGACAAGAAGATACAACAACTGCGGAATCGACCTATATCTATGGTAAAGATACTCTGGAACAATCATGGAGTTGAAGAAGCTAAATGGGAACCCGAAGCAACAATGAGAAGAAACTATTTGGATCTATTTAGTAAGTTATTATCTTCCCTTTTCGATCATATGAATTTGGGGACCAAATTCTTTTTTAGAGGGCGAGGATGTAGCAACTCTAAATTTTCAAATTTGATAAATAAATTAAATAACAATAAAAAGTGAATAATTAAAACCTATTAAGTAAAAACAAGTGATGGGTTACCCTAAATGGTCCATACATGAATTAATGGGCCACAAAGCTGAAGCCCAATGCTTGATGGTAGATATTTAGGGCCTAAATTCGTACCTAAAATATTAATAAATTAAAAGGGTTAATATAATGACTATTTTAACTCATAATTATTTTAAAAAGAGTCCTAGTCTTATCCTAACCTCTTGGCCACGAAATTTGAGTTCTACTCAAGCCAATTAGATGGATAAAGGCTAGAAAAGGGTGAGATAATTATGGAATTTCGTAGTGGAAGAGAGGGAAGAGTTTTAAGTGTTTATGAGACTTACAATATACAAATACTTCTCCATTTCATCTCTATCCAACCCTATTGAACCCTTGGAGCTTGGTGGATGAGAAGGAGGAGCTCTTGGACGTATAGATTGTGGAGAAGAAGGCTAGGAACAAGGGATCTTCAAGTTCTTCACAACTCTTGCCGATTCAAAGTGCTCAAAGGTAGGCAATCTCTCAAGCAAAATTAAATTAATTTCGACCCTAGATAGACCATGATCCAAGCCTCAAAAGCCCCTTGTTTGCCCCAATTTTCATCATGTCATTCATGAGTATTTCGTGTTCAAAGTTCTGTTAAGAACATGTACCCGACTTGACTTGTTCACCCTAAAACCATGTTCATGCTTGATCTCATGCCGTGAAACTTTTATTGTACATACTACTTGACGTCAGAACAATGACACTATTTTCCCAATTTCTATCAAGTACCCTTTTCAAATTTAAATGTTTTCCATCACTGTGTCTGATTTTGTTGCATTGCAAAGTACCATGTGTATAGCATGATCATACCATGACAGAAGTTCAATTACTTCTTGTTGTGGATACTCCTACAAGTTTATTTTCATTTAAAATTGATTTCATGATTTTTCACCAACTATACAATTTTATATGATTTATTAAAAGGCCCTATGTCAAGCCCTTGGTTGCATGGACCGCAACCCAAGGAGACTTGTGCAACTTTCTGAGCTTGGGCCGAGACCCTGAGAACGCGATGACACGATAGGTCGCATTCTCAACTGGGTTGCGACAAGGCCTTACATTGGGTTCTTAACACGACGAGACCCTACGTCGCGATCTTTTGATCAGGGCGGTCCCGCCCTGAACGCGTCGCCCTGACAAATCACGACGAGAACCTTGTCGTCGCGTCGACGTCTCAGATGAACTAGATTATGTCGGCTCGTTGATCACGCTGAACGCGTCGGCCTGACCCGTCGTGACCAAAACATGGTCGTCGCGTCGGCCCAGTCTGTCGTGACTGAACGCGACACTGGCCGACGTCTCGACCTGACTATCTGTTTCTAGAACCCTAATTTACATACAAACCATGATAATCATGTTTTACAATCATGGCTTAAACCTGTAATACACTGTTATGAATAGTAACAATGTGTTAATGTATGTTTGCTAACATTCCCATGATTTTTTTAAATTAAAAGATGTGTGCACAACTCTCTCTTGCTAGTTTGATTCTCTACACATGCACACACTAAACATGAATTTTTGTCATGAGACCTTACTGAAATTTACTCAATAATGTATCTAGTAATTAGGTGCAATTATCATGTAATATCCCTATTATTTTAAATGAACTTGTCTTCATTTTATTCGCTTGATTTGAGTACCGCTATCGCGTCCATCTGCCTTCGAGCACTCAAGGCAAGACAGAAAAATGTTTCTATATACACTTAATCTTGGCTTGGACGACCTCTCCATTGGGAATACTCCTGATAGGACCAGGAACTCCTGTCGAGGCCTCCGTAAGACTCCTTGGCTTTGGCGGACGTTCATTGCCGACGATCAGGTTGTACCATCAATACCTATTTACCCTTAGGGATCAGCATTGTCACGCCCCTCCAATTTAGTAGCAGAATAAATTGGGGAGACGTGAGCAAAGTGTATGGTAACGTAAATTGCACGTACAATTGCAAATATCAGAGCAACTAATGAACAATAATTTCAATAAACTCTTTATTTTATGATAATTCACCTAAACTATTATAACCACTAATCTGAGCCAAAACATAGGGCTCAATAACATCATTACATTGGAAAGGATATTTAAGCAAATATCTAACTAAACTCTATGATACTAGGGTCAATCCATCGCTATGACTCTAGGTCGCATCAATCAAGTCCATCTCGTTGGTGTGTATAGGGTCATCATCCAACTTACCTGAAACATATATAACAAATAGCGTAGGGTGAGCGATAACGCTCAGTAGGACTTAATATCTCATGAAACAGGCATGCTTAAAGTGATTTATGTCTTATAAAGCAGGATAACTAAATAGAACGATCAAGTATAGACAGGAGAGTAATGTCATAGCAAGAGCACGATGATACATTCAAAGAGAATAATGTAAAACTAACATGATAAAGAATTGGCCATATAACGAAATAGTGTGTAACGATTGGTCGATTATTTTATCAACTGAGAGAGTATAACACAGTAATTGATTGATTGCCATAGATTAAATCTTGATAGTTTTAAATGGTGCTGGGTGCATGCCGTAACACCCTGATCATGTTACCCCTGCGAGGAAAATGGCACTCTTCGGGTGCTCTCCCCAGAACCAGATCGGACCCTATTGCACTGGCATAGTCATGTTTGTTATCTTAGACAATCAATTTAATGGCCAAATAGAGTATCAAGAAAGATGAGAGTAATAGACGAATAGACGAGAGGGTAGAGAGAAAGTGAACAAATGAGAGTACAGAGATAGTAGATGAGATAGGGACATATTCGTAAAAACAACGATAAATGACGATAAAGACAGTTGCACAGCACCAGGTCGTGTGCGGCAGTCCGGTAGAAGTCACAACCGCCCACTAGTCGTGCCATGACACAGACCAGAGGTCCGGCGTGATCCCAAGGTAAGAAAGAAACACACTAAGGCCATTGGATCATGCTGATCCCTAAGGGTGTATAGGGTTTTAAGGGTACAACCAGCTCGTCGGTAATGGACCGTGTGCCAAAGCCAAAGAGACTTACGAGGCCTTGACAAGGAGTCCTGGTCTGGTCAGGAGTGTTCTCGACAGACAGGTGGTCCAAATCAAGAGAAGTGTCTAACAAAACAAGTCCATCTTGCCTCGAGTGCTCGAAGGCAGAGGGACACGATAACGGTGTACAAAGAACGCGAATAAAACGAAAGACAAGTGTGATTAAAAATATTAGGAAATAAAGTGAAATAATTACACTTAATATCAGATACATTATTGAGTAATTAATAGTGTCTCATGGCAAATATTAAAATTTAGTGTGTGTAAGTGTAAAGAAATCATGAGAGCATGTAAAATCATGCATATAGTTTTAATTAATTGAATTTATGCAATTATTACAAAATATAATATTCATATCGATACTATTCATCACAGTGCTTAATTAAGTTTAAACAAGGGTTAAATGGTGTAAATAGTAGGGGTATATAAGCAAATAAGGGTTTCTGGCGACATGTTGAAACGCGACTGGGGTCCCCGCCGTGTTCATGTCGCGACAGGTGCTCCGACCGCGTTCTTCTGAACCGGCCGGGCTGGCGCGAACCGGGAGGGAAACACGACGGCGGGGGCCGTCGCGTTTATGACGCGATGGATCGACCGGTCGCGACCCTTCTGAGATCGCGACGGGTCAGGCCGTTGTGACCCTTCTGAGATCGTGACGGGTCAGGCCGTCGCGATTTCAGAAGGGCGGCCCGACCTAGAAAAGGGGATCAGCCCTTTTTTCAGGCTAGGTCCATCCTTCCATACATGATACAGGTCTCTTCTAAAATCAATATAAAATCGAACAAAGGTCCAAAATTATGAAACTAGTTTTTAACGAAACTAGACATATAGATATATCACTAGGCATGAGTAATTATAAAATAGACAAGATGGGCATGCTTTAATTAGGTACTTTCAATGACCTAAAACATGCACAATCATGGAAAATGAATTAATTAGCAACGAATACATGTTGAGAATTAGGGGAAATAGGGGCGTTAGAAGCCTAACAACGTAGTATTTATGAGAATATTTACATTGCATGAGATCAAGTATATGCATGAATTGAAAGCAAACTTGTAGGTTCGAGTACATGATGATGAGAGAGATTTAAGCATTTAATTCTCTCTCATGGAGGAATGAAAAATAGGGAAATTATGGGGCTTTCAAAGATAGATGTATGGGCTACCTATGGCCGAAGTTATGTGATTTGTGCTGAGTGAGAGATTGCCTACCTTGTGCTTTGAAATCCTGGGTTTGAAAACGTAAAGAAGATGGAGCTCCCCCTTGTTCCTAGCCTCCTTCTCCTTGCTTCTTAGGCCCAATAGCTCCTTCTCCTCATGCTCCAAGATCCCAAGGCTCAATAGGGTCGTCTAGGTACTAAGTGGAGGTGTATTGTGGGTTTTAAGAGTCCTACACTGTAGAACTCTTCCTTCACTTCAAACTCCAAAATTTCACATTATCCCACTAATTTCTAGGCTTTATCTACTTAATAAGATGAGGAGAAGTCTAAATCCGTGGGCAATGGGTTAGGATAGGCTTAGGACTCTTTTTAGGATATTTACAACCTATTTTAGTATTTATCTTACCCTTATTTAATTTATTTATTAATTAACTCCGAAATTAGGCTAAAAATTTCCCAACCAAATGGGCTCTTCACATTTGGGTCCATCAATCCATGCTTGGACCACTTATACAACCCATTCCTAATTTGACTTAATGGGTCTTTGATTAATTCTATTTATCACCCCTTATTCTAATTAAATCTATTTATCATATTATTCAATTAATTTATTAGTTTAATTTTATTTAATATTATTTATTCCAATTTTCTAACATTTATCCATCTTTGGGCTCTTGCTTTTGGCCCAACAACTTATGCATGACTTAATTGTACAACCCTTATACTTATTTACTTAATGTGTTTTAATTATCCTTTTATTAGAGATATATGATTGGGCCAAAATTGTCCATTGGTCCAATTCCCATAATGGGATATCAACCCACATTAATTAAAGTCTACCCACATGTTTACTTAATTTATAATCCGCTTTGGCTCATAAAATAATGGGTTCTCCGACTTATTATTAATTACGATAATAAGCGCATAAATTCTTAAACTTGGTCCAAATGATTTTTTTATGCCCAAATTTCTTGATGGGTCATTAGATGATATAATTTAAAGTATAACTACTATTTTACGAAATTTTTATATGGGTTTTTATGCATGTAATAATGATGCGTACCTTTTAACTAGTTGAATTTATTAATTGATAAAATTTTAATTTTTCTATTATTTTCAAATTATGAATTTTTCGAGGTACTACAAGCATGATCCGACGACTTTAGATTTTTCTCTCTTACCTTGAGATCACGCCGGACCTTTGGCCTGTGTTCGTAGCACGGCTATGGGCGGTTGTTACCTCTACCAAACTGTCGGCACACGATCGTGTGTGTGTGTGCAACTATTACTATTGGTTGTTTAACGTTGATTTGCGAATGTGACCCTCATTCTCATCTATTATCCTTATTCTCTCATCTATTCACGATCTCTCTAACTTTCATCTATTCTTGGTACTCTATTTGGCCATCATTTGATTGTCTAATATAACAAACATAATCATGCCAGGCAACATTATAAAGGGCCCGATCTGGTCCTGGGAGGAGCGCCCGAAAGGCTATTTACTCACGGGGGTTAATGATCTGGTGTATGGCATAACACCCAATTGTCATACTATCAAATTTAATCGAAGACAATCAATCAAAGTACTATGTTCTCACGGTTGAAAGAATATAAACCAACGTGCTATCGGACTAGTGCACTTTTGTGCAACCATACATGCTATCTCGTTATATGGCCAATCCGTTATCATACTTGTTCTGCTATTTTCATATGAAAGTACCATTGTTCTCTTGCTATATGTGACATTACTCTCGTGACTATATTTGATCGTTCTCTCTAGTTACCTTGCCTACAAGACGTTAATCACTTAAAGCATGCATGTTTACACGAGATATTAAGTCCTACTGGACGATTATCGCTCATCCTGTGCTATTATTTCATGTGTTTCAGGTGAGTTTGATGGGGACTACCACACGCATGAAGAAGGGGAAGAGCAAGAGTGACCAGTCATTTCGTCAACCAACGTTATAGTAGCTAGTTAGATAGTTAGTTGTTTTGTTTTAAATAAAGCACTTTGGGCCCATAGTTTTGGCTCTGAATTAGTGAATGTAATAGCATTTAGTGGAATTATCAATAAAGATGGTTCATTTGGTATTATTCCAATTTGTACAGTGGTGTGATGTCTATTCCTCGCTCTATACTATTATTTACTATTTATCGCTCTGATATTCCGCGTCGGGGCGTTACAAGCCTTCTCTTAGACAAATACCAAACTCTCTTTCAGAAAAGAATACAACATGTACATAGAGAGAGAGGAGAAATGGAGCGCTGCAGAGTTTTGAATGTTGCTTTGGCGCTCAGTTGCTTCTTCACTCAAGAGTTTGAAATGCTTGCGTTGAGTCTTCTATGAAAAAACCAGATGAAGAAGAAAGTTATTTTCCAAAAGTTGTTCTGAGAGTTCCGCATGCTCATCTTTTATAGGCTCTAGGGGAGATATCCGTTTGAAGGATCCATTGAGTCTTGATCTTCAGTTCATGCAAGTTTCCAAGGCGTAATTCCTGTGTCTAACGTATACTTCATGTGGGTACCAGATATCTGCAACATTTAATGCACAGAGGGTGGTGTTAGGTAAGAGAGAACATGCATTAGTCAACACCCATATCTCTTTTGTAGAAGTCCCCATTTCTGGCAGACAACCTACTATTCTGGGTAGTCTCTTTCTGTCTATCAGAAAAGAAATGTCTTTCTGCAATATGCACAAGGTAAAAAGGTATAGCCTAAACCTGAAAAGTATTACCTGCTGCATTTAATGTTTGAGACTTCCAGATATGTAGGAGATATTGTATGAAACATACAAACAAAATTGAAATAAAGTAAGTTTGCGCGAGAAAGAAATTTTGCTGGATAATTGGTGCAGCTATGAAGATAAGTGGATTCTATTGAAATCAGTCATCAGTAATTGGTATGAATAAAGTGTTTGTACACTAATCAGAATCAGTTTAGTCCTAATTGGAAGTACATAAGTCAAGTGTTCATTAATCGTAATGCTCATTTCACTAATTAGAATGGTGGTCACCAATTGACATACACTAGTTGATAGGTGAATAACACTAATCAAATAACACTAACATTAAACATGGATGACTTAAACATGAAACTATTAAATAAAGTGAAGTAACGCATGTATAATAAGATCACTAAACATGGTTAACTTTTAAACATGGAATAACTAACATGAGAGCATTCACATTGATACGTACTTACATTCATAGTTGCCATCAACTTATAGGCTTCCCCATTGCTCCATCCCTAGTTCGTCTGATGTTCTTCGGGTTAGCTAATGTCTTCTCAGATGTGAAGTTATGCATCTTATCTTGGATTAGAGGGCTCACCGCCTTGAAGTCCCCATCCATCTTTGGGATTGGCGATCTCACAGACCCTCCTCTGACAAAGCTTCCTGCGCTCAGGAGACTGGTGATCTCTACTTGCAGACGAATAGAAGGCCTTCTTACGTCTTGGGACTGCACGACTTTGTTGGGCTCCAACACCTAAATATGTTTTTGCAGTGACCTCAGCTTTTTACCTGAGGAATGACTGTCATCGAGGACGCTCGGGCTATATTGGTATTGAGATGGATCGAAAATAGAGTGAGAATATTTCGACACCAAACATGACGTAATGCACCATTAAGAAGTGCCCATTGCTGCGAGATTGGTGTCTACAGTAGTATAGCAAGCTCACCCCCATTCCTTAGATCACGTTGGATGGAGCTTCCTACGATTAAGTCATGCATGATGCCGAAGTGACCACTCAACCTCAAGGGCATGTACCTTAGAACCAAAAAGTAACTCTGTGTCCTAGCAAGTTGCAGCCCCGACACATTAGTTGTGTCCTAGCAAGGTTGATTTAGGACTATATTGCTGCCAGGTTCTTGACATGGCCTCTCTACGTGCCCCCCTCATGGTGGCAGCGGCGGCCACCCATCTATCCCTTCGACAGGTTTCAGGGGTGGGCATGGGCCTACCGAGGGTGGTCAACATCTCCCTATCTCTCTGGAATTGTGGCTCCAAGTGCGGGAATGTTGGGAGGAGGAGCCTCACCGTTGAATGCTGCACCGTCCGGGAAAGTTGGACAAGGGAGCCGACCAAGGGTGGGGATGGGTGAAGCCGTGAAGGGAGGAGGAGTTTCTCCGTTGGTCTATCTCTTTCACACACACACGGATATTTTCGTCCTTTTGTCTATATGTTGACAGTTCGGTCTATCTAAGAAGGACGGAATATTTATCTCATTCTAACGACAAATGAACCACAGAAATATAACCGATATTTTTTTTTTCAATTTTAGGAGTAAAAAATTTAATACTCAGATTTTAGGGATAAATCCAAGAATATGGATAAGTTGGGGGGTAATAAATATTTTTCCCTAGAATATTTTCTGAAGACCCATATGCTATATTTTAATAACATGAAAAGATTAATAAGACTAAATTAATCATTTACAAATCGTTGTGAAGTTAAGCCAATAAGTATTTTCTCAAAGTCAATTAACTCAGCAGGCAACAATATACGAGCAGGCTCCCGGAATATGCGGTCTTAGGGGATATAAAGATAAAAGGAAAATATAAGTTATAAAATAAAATACACACGATCTGAGAGCGTATATATGTAATTAACCTTAACAAATACGTCAAGGGCGGGGTTCTACCATATAATACTTTTAGTTCGGTAAAGTGGCGATTCGGTAACGTGACGGGAGGTTGGGAGAGGCAGTCACAGGGGCAAGCAGCAAGGCCATGAGACCGATCGATACGTAGAGTAGAGAGATGGGTGGGTTTCCGTGGGGAAAAAGGCGTGGGGGCGGTGGGCCATCGCAGTCTTCTGCCCGTTCCGCGTGTAGTGTTTTGCTGGTTTCCCGTTCTCCAAAGCTGGGAACGTGGTACGGTGCGAACCGCAAACACTCCGAAGCTGCCACATGCCCACTTTTGGGTTTCAGGGTTTGGCTGGGGGAGCGCAGACCCGGCCCGAGCCTCGGCACCGCTTTAAAACCGGCCCTCGAAAAAGCGAAACGGGTCCCAGGAAATACGGTCTGGCCGTCACATTTGTTGAGCAGGAGTTATGATCATTGTTTTTATATCCATGCCTAAAACATTACTGGATACAATTATTCTCAGGGAGTACGCTTGTGCTGCCTAGGATAGATCTTGGAACAAAACTTTTGTATAGACTGAATTGGCGTTATCTCTATGGACGCGGCCTGGGTAGCCGTGAAAGGAGCCAGGCAAGTAGCACTCTCGCCCACTTGACGCCACCAACTTATCTCCATTTGAACACTTGCCAAGGAAAAGAGACAAATAAATGCTGTTTGAATTTTAACGAACGGGTCGGGCCCAGCAAATTAGGTCCAGGCCGACCCGGGGAATAAGCCCAGTTCTAAAAAACTTGGAAGGGTCCGGGTCCTATTGCAATCCGCACCCCTCAAATCTCAAGTCTCGACATATTTTGGTCTAATTTGGCAGATGCCATCACTTCAGCAAGGGCAGGAAGTGGTTGGCTTCATTGACTTACACAGTTTTGTGTATATATATATTATATATAAACAACTCTTCACTAATGGACAGCAACCAACTCCACACTCCACCAAAGAGATGGGCTGTCCCCATATGAACCAGCGAATAGTCTGGCTCTTAGCGTCCATTTTTTTTCCAAGACTTGGAGGGAATGAATATTCTACCCACAGCCTGCCCCTTGTCAGTGTCCATCCACATATGAACATGAGAAGCAGAGGGCAGCTCGGAAGACGACTCTGTGGAGTAGAGAGCCCCATTGACTTGCGTTAACAAAAGGAGAGAGATTGGCCTACCCACATGATCCATCAAGTCGATCTCACTCTCTCTCTTATTAATCAAAACAGCCATAGATTATGGAGCAAGAATCCATGTGACGTTGAGAAGGTGGGCGAAAGAACAATTGGGCGAATTAAGGTGAATTGTAACTACCGCATGTGGTGGAATAAATTTATCGTGGTGGAATAAAATTAACGAATGTGCCCCGTAATCCAAGTCTAATTAATCTCAGGTTTTTCTTTATAATATGATACTTGAGTTTATAAGGAATGTTAAAGACTTAAATTAGATCCAACAATTACAAAAAATTTTGAATTTTCTTTTCTGACTCACCTTCAAAATTTCTTGTAAACTAAGGAAAATACTCATCATGTAATACCGCTCCTAATTTCGCTTGATGCCCGCATGGTCCACGGGAAGAGTTTTTGACCGGCTAAAAGAGGAAGCAGGTAGCGAAGCTTGTGAGTGGATGCCGACTGGTTCTTCCAGGGAGACGGAAGCGCGGGGACATCGGAGACCGCGACGTCTTGGTTAGTTTGATTCACCGTTAAACTATCCATGGATAGTTTAATTATGGGTCTCTTAACCAAAAATTTAACCAATTTCAGTTTGTCATCTTGCCCAGTACCCCCACTAACTAGGGTAGGTTTACCCACGTTTTCTTTTTTAGTCAACTCAAAAGTTTGACTCAATTTATATTTTTTGTAATTAAAAATAAGATAATTTTTACATATATCTAGTTAAAATAATATTACAATTAATGATATTTTTATAAAATATTTAAAAAATAAAAAAATAAAAAAACCTGTCCCATGGGGGTTAACTCTGCCCCACCTGTTGAGCAGCGGCAGAGTTATCCACAGGTAACCGCAATTATTACGGTTACCCCTGGTTCGCTCTATCCCTCCCTGTCAAACTAAAAATGGGGGTTTAAACCCCTGTCAAACTGGCCGGCCTTCTCATGTCCAAGAGAACAGAGCGAGTCGCTTTTCTTGAGATGTCGAGTGGGGTTATGAGATCCATCACTCTACTTAACTAGTCCGATAAAATATGTAAGTTTGGAGGAGAGCTCTCTAATACTTGAGTCAATTAATTAAAATTGTTGCAATTAAAGTGAGTCGGGGGTATTTTAGTAGTAGTTATATATTTTTAATCATGCATATATTGAAACTTATATTGATCTGACTAAGTCGAGGTGATAAAAAACTCTTAATTCTTATGTAAGATTAATCCCAAGAGACTATGTACATACATGTGTCCGAACCACGTACGTAGAACAAAGCTTCTGATCAGAGGATCCACAGACAGGCCACATCATCTCGTGCAACAATGGACTATGAAGTATTTACCTCACACATACATGAGCTATCTTATGTGGAGAACACCTCCTCCTCTTGTTTCAACTTGATGCCTGTAGCTGATTCCTCCTACTACCGCGTTTTCTGCAAATACGTTGGGGCGATGGTCGCGTGGGGTGTGTGGCGTTTGAACATGCTCTACAACGTGACCTCTCTTTCCCTTTCCAACTTCTTTCATCCAGCGATAATGCCATTGAAGAAGAGAACAAAAATTAGGAGGGAGGAAGGTGAAGGAGAGCCAACCAATTTTGGAACCAGTGTGACTCAGCGTTACGTGTACGGGGTGTACCTCTGTCCTTTGCTCCGTCTCTGTGAGCCTACTGCCCTAACACTCGCCGCCGTCCCTGCATAGAGGGGAGGGGCTCTCTCCCGTCCTGTCTGCATTAGTAGGATCCATCCCTCTGAGTTTTGGTCTGCGTTCTCCTCCCGTAGGAGTTTTGTTTCTCCTCCCATATGTCGCCTTATCTGTGGCCCTGTTCCCAGGTTTCTGGCTGTGACTTAGTACGTGTTGGCGTTTCCTTGGTACGTTTGTTGTTATTTGTGTATGTATGATGTCTACTGACGATGGTGATCGTTGTCTCAGGTCCGCTTCTTGGTTCAGCGCGCACCTAGTTTATTTGCCCTCTTGGTCCCTTCTTTGTGGAACGCAACTTGGTCTAGGTGATTTCTCCTCAGTCCGACCATGTCGAACTCCTCCTTGTGGTATTGATGACCGAGGTGTATCTCAACCTTGTTGTGTCTCCATCATCTTTCGCCGGTGAACAACCACAATAGTCTTATGCGACGTCCCGCAGCTGCTGCATCTCTGTTCTTCTAGCGCCTCTAGTAGCATCCATTGGCATCCCGCTCTCCAACTGTGTTTTTGAGGGCATCTTCATCGTTCATGTCGTCCAAGGACATTGCTCTTCTTGACAACTTCTCGCCGACATCGCCAGCTTCTACTGGATTGTGGAGTTTACCTATAGTTTGGGAATTTATTTTCAGTGCAAAGACATTTGGTGTAACGACCCTCCTTATACCGGTACGGTTATACCAACCCACATCGGTATAATGAACGCCGCTACAGTGGAACATTTACCCAACAAAATAATAGACTGAAATGTACACAAATATATCACATAACAGCGGAAAGAAAGAGCCAAATGTAATCTTATTCCATCATCCACATTCTATTCACAGTCCATATAGAGGTAAAGAAAACTAAACATTAATAGTTGAGAAATGAAAATACATTGTCCACATTGTCCATAATTGTTTACAAAGGTCCTTTATTACATACTATGAAAAATAAAAGGACAATACTGAGACTCCACAAAGATCTCCTACTCACCGCTCTGAGTCATCCTGACTATTCCTCAAATGAAGTAGAAATCCCTGCACCTGTACGCCGAAGTAAGAGTGAGTCAAAAGACTCAACATGTAAGACCCTCGAATTTGTTGCATTATTGTATTGCATGTAAATAATTCATGTTGTGTATGTACGTATGTAATATCTACGTAAGTGTACTAATTATTATACTATTGCATGCATGTGTATAAACTAGATGTAAATAATGTATGGAAATGGTATGATGGTAGTGTGTACATGATAACGTATACATATGGCACATATATAGGTATAAGATGTGCATGGTTCTGCAGTTTTAGAGTTTGGCCGAAGACCAGTGGCGCAATATCAGTAGACGTCGATGTTGTGTCGGCGTAACCCTATGGACGCCAACACTAAGTCCAGCGTCCAGCGATGTGGACACCAATTCTCTGACCTGCATGCGTGCAGACCCAGAATTCCGGGAGCACGCTAGCTCACCCATTGGGGAGCTGTCCCAACGGCTCTGAGCCTTTCCCATCACCACTCCGGGGTCCCCAAACCCCTCTGCTTTAAACCAACTCCTCCTGCACCAGAAAGAGCTCTCTTGGCTCTTTGCAAAGAGGAGAGAAAACCTAGCAAGCTGTGAGAAAAGCTGGACTTTGCAAGCTCGGATCCAGCAGTGTGAAGGTGTTTCGGTGTTCTACTGCAACAAGAAGGTAGCTGGAACATCGGGGAAGGCTTCCCCAATCGTGGTTTGGCTTCTGCATCGACATAGAAACCCCGGAGGAGAGCATTTTGGGAGGCTTCTTGGGACTGCCCAAGGAGAGCTTTCGGCCATTTAGATTTTTTTTGAGATTTTTTGACAAGAGTCAAGTACCTTCACCCACCGTCCATGTAGATGTCAAGTAGGGTTTTATAAATTTTATGTATTTTTCCCGCGCGTCCTAGATCCCCCTTCACCTTTGCATTTGAGTTCGGTCTGTGTTTTGCACAGACAGGAACTTGGTGTCCAATGCCCTTGACGCCGAGATCCCTAGTGTGCGTCCAGTGATCTTTCGTCCACTCCTGGAACGGCCAGAGACCGCCGCCAAGTTCGTCTGGACAGAATAGTGAACTGTTTGCCCTCCTATATGACTAATTTCGACGTGTTTTGTGATGAGGATATAATGTAACTCTTATATGCTATGTATACTAGCTAATGTGATAAATGAGAGAATGAATGTACATCTATTTTGTGGGTGGTTGAGTTTATTGTCTATCTAATATGTATGCGAAAAGAATGGCAATGTGTATTCACCATGATCCTAAAGATCAGTGGCAAAGTTTTGTTGCCCAATTTGTTAGACCATGTATGCATGATCTTATCTATGCTCTGAGTTTCTGATATTTTTCCTCTGCTTGTATAATTATGAAAATTTTGTTTTGGGAAATAGAATCATGCGTAAGTCATGTTAAATTCCAGTAAATTATGTGTTGCTCGAGGAATTCGGGAATAAATCTGTGACCCTGTGCATGCTAGGGTGCAGACAGTGCGTTGTTAAATTGTAATTATGTTCAACTCCATGTTAATTTACATTATGTTATTAATGTGAAATCGATGGTAATTTTCTGTAATTTCATTTTGAGTCATAAAAATCTGAAAATTTGCATGAGGAATCATAAACTTGAGATCAGCATGTGGTTAAATTTTCAAGTCGTTGGGCAACTATATGTGAAATATGAATTTTCCATGTGAGAAATGTGAAAAGAAAATGATGCCAATGTGGGGATAATGTGATTGTGTGTGTGATCTGATTTGTACAAATTCTGAACATGTAATCCTTGTTAACTGTAGAATCATGTTAGGAAAACAGAGCCCTTGGTGAGTGAGAAAATGAATGAGAGGCAAGTGTCATGTGTAAGATATGTGTTAAAAATCGGTAAATGTGTAAATTGTGCCAAGTGTGACACTGCTTCCATAGAGGGCAGTGGAACCGTATCAGGGAAAAGTCCCCCTGAGAAGGTTCAATGTGTTGTGATCCTAAGGGCATTAGGATGAAATCCTGGAGGTGGACAAGTACCACTGGTTAGGGTGGAGACTTGTTCTCCCGGTCTGCGCAGTCCAAGAGTCGTCACTGTGTTGCCTAGGTGCGTCTATGTGTATGTGATGTGATGTGTCCTTCTTGGTGGTTTGGACTATGTGTCACGGCACTAAGTTGGTAAAATGTGAATGTGAAATGTGATAGTGATCTTGTGCAAATTGTGTAATGTGAACATGTGTAAATGTGCAATGTGTAAAGTGTGAAATATGTGAATTAGAAATTGTGTAAAAATGTGAAACCAAAATGTGAGGATGTGAAATGAAAACCCATGATATGAGGATCTGAAATTATGTTAGAACAGCAAACTAAATGGTTATGATTTTGGCTACATGTGTACAATGCGTGAAACCCATGCTAGGGACAATCCTTACTTATGTGTAAACCATTCCATGTGTGTATGCTCTCACGTTGTGGTTTGAATGAGAACGTAGCTTTCATGTGTCTTTCATGTGTTAGAGTTTAAAGTGTTAAGCCACATCAAAACAGCAAGCTTAAGTATGTGAAATGGTTATGTGCATGTGTATGAATGAGTAGTAACTATGTTAGCAATGTGTTCTTTCATGTATGTAGCTAGTCATGCTAGATTGCTCTCATGTTTTAGTTTAAATTGAAAGTAGAACCTTCATGTGTAGGAATGATTAGAGAGCATGTGGTAGGAGATTTTGATTTAGAAAATCTGAAAGCATGAATCATGTGCTCATTAGTAGAATTTCCAAGATAAGGTTGTCAATTTCAATGTCACGCATGCTATGTTGTGTCTTGTGAATGTGTATGTAAAACCTACTATGATATGTACATGTATGGTATGTGTAGAGTTATTTGCTGAGTCTTTTAGACTCATTACTTGCTTCGGCGTACAGGTGTAGTAGGTGGACACACTTTGGAAGAGACCGTGGAAAGCGACTCCGAGCGCGAGGAGTAGCCAGTTTGGTGGAGCTTGGTTGTGACATTTGGCACTTGATGTATGTAATTGAAACATTGTATTAGCACTATCATGGAAAGAAATGTTTAAGTATGGACAATTATGTATTTGGTTTTCATCAATTTAATTATGTGGACTTTTAGTTCTTTAAATGCTATCGAATGATATGTGTTAAATGTGGATCATGAATGAAATAAAGACAGTGGTTCTTTACTTCCGCTACTCTGTTCTTATATTCACGTGTATCAGCTGAATTTATTGTTGGGTAAATGTCCCACTGTGATGACGCTCGCTATACCAACGTGGGTTGGTATAACCGTACCGATATAATGAGGGTCGTCCACAATAAGTACATCCATTCACACTAAGCATACATACATCACATGTAATTCACATTTTCATATTATACAATTATCACATAAAGCATGAATCAGATAAACTTTTAAAAACCCTAAATGATTTCTACATTTTCCAACACATGGTACTTGACTTAAGATAAATTACAAGGATTTAAACTATCACATGCTTCCTACATCTTCTTTACACATGGTCTAAATTACATTTTATTACATGTATGTTGTAACATAACATCGAATTAAGCATAAATTTTACACTTAAAGTAGAGAACATCCTAGCATGAATTCTATGCACAATTTCACATCATAAACATTTCTAACATGGTTAGCTTGCTGTTTACAAGAATTAACACTTCATAACAGAAGTACATGCTATCATGTCATGTCTACATTTAAAGATTTCACATTGTCTCATACACATAATCACATTTTCTAGTTATGTGCCATGACACATAGTCCAACCCACCTCTAGAAGGACACACACTTGTCATCACACACATATCTATCATCTAGGCAACCAATGATAGACCTTAGTTATGCGCAGAACGGGAGAAGTATCTCCACCCTAACCAGCGCTATTTGTCCACCTCCAGATTTAATCCCAATACCAGGATATCACACACTATGAACCTTCCCGTGGGGACTTTACCACAGTACGGTTCCACAGCCCTCTAAGGTAGCAGTGTCACCACCCATTGGCATATTTACACATTTTCTCAATTTTAAATATATACTAATGCACAGTCTAAAACCACTTGTTTCATATTCACACATCCACATATTGTAATATTACCTAGCATGGTATACTGTTTACAGAGTTAAACAAACAATCATATGGTTCGAATCATGTTGTAATTAGCGAATTTATGGTAACTACGCTAAACATGTCTTAATTGCTCTTTTCATGGTTAAATAACGAATCAGTATCTACTGTTATCATATGCATGAAAACTTAACCACTACATGTTACAGGTTGAGCATCAGTTACCATACCAGAATTGCCGATTTTTGAATTACGCACAATTTATGAAAATTGAAACAGTCATATCACATAATTCGTAAATACTCACTTCTGCAGGATTCACTATGGTAAACTACACTAAATGGTTTATAACATGTATTTTATAGTCCTGGTTCCACATATAATTTTCTAGAAATTTCAGTACTTGTAAATTTATTTGAAATTTTAAATAACAGTACATGCTCACTGTATTATGATCCAGAAAAATATAAAATAACACAGTCATCATAAATTCATCAAATTTTTACAACATGCTTTGATATCGATGCTAACACCACAAAAAATTTCTGACATCTAGATTCCTCACAGACCATACAATAGTAATTAAATCATGCTTAGGATAGGGTTCCACAAATTATTAATAATTATAACAATGAACAAAATTTATCACAATCACACAGAATGTTTACTAGACATATTTATACCATATAATTTTTACTATATATCCTCAGCGTAAAAATCCCAGAAAGTAAGTCATAGGGAACAAAACAGTCCACTGTTCTTGCCTGAAGAGACTCAACGGCAAGGGGATGGCCGTTTACCAGTTAACGACAACATAGTGCGCCACAAATTTAGGATCTTAACGATAAGAGATCCGCTGTTAAGTCCTGTCTGTGCAAAACACAGACTGAAACAGAAAACTTGGTGGAAATTGGGGGTTCCAGGACTCGAATAAAAATCCATAAAATGCATGGGACTTACTAGACATATGTAGGGGATGTGAAAGGGGTACTTGCCTCTAAGAAAATCTATGAAAGGGGATTTGGGTCGATGAAGCTCCTCGGCAAGTGCCAAAGAGCCTCTAACTCCCCCAAATCTGGTTTCTGTGTTGATCTCGAAGCACGTCGGAGTTGGGAAGATGCACCTAACGATCAGACTCCCTCCCAGTCGATGAAGAACGCCGGAAGAAGCCTCCAATCACTGAATCCACAGTTCCAAAGTTCAGGGTTCGCATAGAGAAACTAGGGTTCTCAAGAGAGCAAAAAGAGATCCTATCTATTGAAGAGAGGGGTTTATAAGGTCAAGGGTTCGGGGCTTGATAAGGAAGGGTTGTAGCCGTTGGACGACAGTTTCTAAAAACAGAGCGAAGAAATCGTGGGCATGTTCGGATCTGAAACGCACAGATCTGCGGAAGTAGACATCATATCCTTGGCTGCTGCCTGGTGGTTAGCGTCCATCCGATGTGGACACTGACCTCCCCCTAACGTCAACTCATGTTGACGCCAAAAGGGTTTTCGGCCAGACATAAAATTGTAGTAATTCTGCTTACACTAGGTATATACATACACTGTATAATATACATATTTAATTATTAAATAAAACATCATGTATGCAATATATATATACATAAACTGTACATATAAATATTTATACATATATACAACGTACTTCAGTTATATACATAAGGTATACACACATCATATGACAAAAATCTAACCAAAATAGGTCCAAAATTCGAGGGCCTTCACCCTCCCCCTTAAAGAACTTCGTCCTCAAAGTTAGACCGACACTACTCAAACAACTGAGGATATTTCTTCTTCATTGCATCCTCAAGCTTCTAAGTAGCCCCTCTCGCGAGAAGTTGCGCCTAACACTTTCACCACGCAATACTTGTTTCGAAGATGCTGAACCTTCTGGTCAAGAATAGCTACTGGTTGCTCCACATAAGCGAGATATGGCTGGATCTCCACTGGCTCGTGGCTAATAACATGAGATGGATATCTGACATACCTTCTGAGCATAGATACGTGAAAAACGGGATGGACTGTGACGGCCCTTGATACACCGTACGGTCATACCGACCCACGTCGGTATAGCGAGTGCTGCCACAGTGGGACATTACCCAAACGATACATACAGCTGAGATACACGCGAATATACAACATAGTAGCGGAAGTAAAAGACTAATGTCTTCATTCATTCATCATCCACATAAACATACATGCAGTTCGCGTTTAACATAAAAGAACTAAAAATCCACATGATTTAAATTGCTGAATTAAATACAAATGTCCACCTTATACATCATTCTCATGATACTTCTAGTACAATGTTCAAAATTTACATACTATGAAATACACAATCTCAAAGAACTCCAACAACTAGCTAGTCTCCGCGCTCGGAGTCCGTCTCCACCGTCTCCTCAAGCAGTGTCGTGTCACCACTATACCTGTATGCCGAAGCAAGGAGTGAGTCCAAGGACTCAGCAAGCAACACTACTCATGACATTCACTTATAAGTCCTAGTGGTTTCTACATGCACATTACATTAGCCACACATAGCATGTTAGTCATTTCAAGTTGTCAACCTATCATGAAAGTTCTACAATTTTATACATAACTCATGCTTTCACATTTCTAAAATAAACTTCACCTATCACATGGTCTCTATTCAATTTACTCATGACACTTTAATCTTTAAAGAATCAAAACATGAGAGCTATCAATATGAACATTTACATACATGAAGGAAACGCAACTAGCATGGATTTTACGCATTTTAACACATACATGAACCTTTTCACATGCTTTAGGTTGCTGATTTCATATGGGCTCATGGCTGAAAACCTATGCATGAGAGCTACAATAATGCATAAAACATATCACATCAACAACCATTCATGCTATCTTGTGCCCGTGTTCACTAATTATCCCTAACATGGATTCTAAGCCTCTTTGCACATTAACATAATGATAATAATATGGATTTACTGGATTCACATGATTTCAGATTTGTCTCACATGGTTTTCAATAACCTATTTTCACATCTTTAGTTTCACATTTTATTTACACAAGTTTTCCTCTTTCACATGGTGCACTTTACACATACACATTCACATGTCACTTACACATTTACACATGGTCACATACACATTACACATTTCACATTACACATTTTAGGTGCCGTGACACATAGTCCAAACCACCAAAGAAGGACATATACACCACATTACACATAGACGCCATCTGGGCATTCCAATGGCGACTCTTGGACTGCGCAGACCGGGAAACAAGTCTCCACCCTAACCAGTGGTACTTGTCCACCTCCAGGATTTCCCCCTAATGCCCTTAGGGTCACTTAACACATTGAACTTTCTCAGGGAGGACTTTTCCCTGATACAGCTCCACTGCCCTCTACGGAAGCAGTGTCACATTGGCACAGTTACACATTTACATATTTACCGTTTTACACTTGGTTTTACACATAACACTTCATCTCATCACTTTCTCACTCACATGAATACCTCTATTTTTCCTAACATGGTACTACAGAATTTCAAGGTTTAACACACAGTAAACACACTAATCATGCTGGGTTTAACAAAATCTAATCACATTACGATCATATGCACGAATTATCACATTTCACATGGAAAATACATAACTTTTATTTACTGATCCAAATGACCTTAATTTTAACCACATGCTGTTTTCGGGTACAAGGTCAGACCCTCAATTTTCCAGATTTTGCTGAGCTAAATAGGATTTATAGAAAATAAAATGCCTAATTAGCATGCTATTAACAACTTAAGTTAACATGGGTCTAACACATTTTGCAAATTAGCCACTTGTTGTTTATACATAAGCTAATCACATATGCATGAACTGAGAATACAAAATTTCCCTAATTCACACATCTATGGATTGAACACTACAAATCATTATTGCATACTTCTATTTCATCGAACCGAGCTTATTTACAATTACACAAGCATGGATAAATTACCAAAATTTGCAAAAACATATGCTACCCACTAATCTTCATGATTAGACCAAAACCAAGGCATTCATACCATTCTAATCAGGAAAACTAAATTTGTAAAATCAACAATTCATGCTCACAAGTTTAAGGAACACCATTTTCCACATCCACCAACACACACCACATTCATCCACACACCACAACGCACAATATACATAGAGTATAAGGTTTACCATATATCCTCATCACGTAAAACATACCGAAATTAATGCATAAGAAGACAGAATAGCTCACTGTTCTGTCCAGAAGAACTCGGCGGCGGTCTCTGGCCGCTGACTCAGGGTCAGCGGCATGGTCGATGGACGCCAAGCATGAACTGGACGTCCAGGGACCTTGCCGTCGAACCAGGTCTGTGCAGAAACACAGACCCGAGCTCTGAATCTTGGGTGAATTGGAGGGTCTAGGACTCGAGGAAAAGTCCATAAAAATCACAAAACCAACCTAGACTCATAAGGAACATCAGAGATAGGTCACTTGCCTTTCTAAAATTCCTCCAAGGGATTTAGGGCTTGGTGAAGACCTCCTTGGGAAGTTCCAAGAAAGTTGCAGAACCTCCTCTAAACGATCTCTTCTCCAGCTCCTAGATGATCTCCACGCCGAGGGGATGTCGGGGAAGCCTTCCTCTTTGGTCTATCAACCTCCTTGCAGCAGGGGGACGCCGGATCAAGGTCCAGGGATGTGGATTTTTGGGTGACAAAATGGGTTTTCTCTCAGACTTGCTCCTAGGGTTTTTCTTCCTCTATTTCTCCTCTTGCAAGTTGAAGTGAGGAGTGGGAGGGACCAAATTTGGGTTCAGACCTAAGGAGAGCCCCTCACCCACTCACCATACCGATTTGACAATCTGAGAGCCGTTGGGGGACATCCCCCAATGGTGGCCATACCTTGTTTCAGAAGTTTGCAGCTCTGCTGCGCATGCAGGTCAGAGAAGTTGGCGTCCACATCGCTGGACGCCGGATGAGTGTTGGCGTCCATGTCTGGACGCTGACCCATCTAACGGCCTGGGCTTGACGCCAAGGTGGCCTTCGGCCAGAACTTAAATTATGCAGAAAACCATGCATACCATGCACCTATACATGCAATATACATATGGTATTGTATCCATACTATCATCATGCAATACATACATTATTTATACTTAATATAAACACCTGCCACGTAATTATACTAATTAATACGTACGTAAATATGTACATACACACACAAGCACAATATACACACATAAATACAAATAATACGACAGAAATTAGAGGGCCTTACACCCTCTCCCCCTTAACGAAACTTCGTCCTCGAAGTTAGAACGACACTACTCAAATAAGGGGATACTTCTTCTTCATCGCATCCTCAAGCTCCCACGTAGCCTCCTCACGTGAGAAGTTCCGCCATAGAACTTTCACCGACGCGATACTCTTGTTCCGAGATGCTGAACCTTCCGGTCATGAATGGCTATTGGTTGCTCGACATACGAAAGATCTGGCTGGATCTCCACTGGCTCATGACTAATCACATGAGACGGATCTCGGACATACTTCCTGAGCATAGATACGTGGAATACAGGGTGAACGCTACCCAAAGCTGGGGGTAAAGCTAGCTCGTACGCCACGTTGCCCAAACGTCTGAGAATCTCATATGGGCCAATGAACCTAGGGCTTAGCTTGCTATGCCTGCCAAATCTGACAACACCTCGAGTAGGCGATATCTTCAAGAAGACATGATCGCCAACCTCGAACTCCAAATCCTTTCTCCTGTTGTCGGCATAACTCTTCTGCCTATCCTGCGCCGCAACAAGCCTTTTCCTGATAAGCTGAATCTTATCCGAAGTTTCCTGAACTAACTCCGGTCCGATCAACTGCCTATCACCAGTCTCCTCCCACATAAGGAGATCTGCAGGGCCTACCATACAACGCCTCGAATGGAGCCATACCGATACTAGCATGAAAGCTGTTGTTGTATGCGAACTCCACAAGAGGTAAATGACGCTCCCAATCATCCTTCCAATCCAAAACACACACTCTCAACATATCCTCGAGCGTCTGGATAGTCCTCTTGACTATCCATCGGTCTGGGGATGAAACGCCGAACTGAGCTTAAGCTCCGAACCTCGCATCCTAAAGACTCTTCCACAATCTTGAAGTAAATCTCGGATCTCGATCCGAAATGATCGATTTCGGCACACCATGAAATCTAATGATACCGCTAACATACAATCATCTAGCTAAGCTCTCTACTGACTGCTCTTTTTTTTCATAGGCAAGAAATGAGCAGTCTTCGAGAACCTATCTACAACTACCCAAATCGAGTCATTGCCCCTTCTAGATCGAGGCAAACCCGATACGAAATCCATAGTGACAGCTTCCCACTTCCATACGGGGATATCCATCCTCTGCATAAGGCCGGATGGTCGCTGTCGCTCGGCTTTCACCTGCTGACATACTAGGCATCTAGACACATAATCCGCAACATCTTCTTCATGACGGACCACCAAAATGATCTCTTCAGGTCTTGATACATCTTAGTGTTACTCGGATGAATAGAGAATCGCGATCTATGAGCCTCCACTAACACATGCTCACGGACATCTACCACATCGGGGACACAAACACGGTGCTGAAATCTAATCACACCGTCCTCATCACGAGCAATGCCCCCTTACCCACTAACTCTAACAATCTAGGATCGGCTTTCTGCTGCTCAATCACCTCATCCAAGACTGAGGATCTAAGGGATAGCTGAGCTACAAAAGCCTGACATAACGATGGCTCTAACTCGGTCATAGAGTACGCTGCATCCTCCAACATCTTCCATCCTGCTGGAGCGAAACCTCTTTCTACTAAGAGCATCTGCTACGACGTTCGCCTTTCCAGGATGATACTGAAGGTCGAGTCATAGTCCTTCAAGAACTCAATCCATCTTCTGCCTCAGGTTTAATTCCTTTTGGGAGAAAAGATACTTCAAGCTCTTGTGGTCGGTAAACACCTCAAACCTGACACCATAAAGATAGTGCCTCTAGATCTTTAGTGCATGAACCACTGCTGCGAGCTCTAAATCATGAGTCGGATAGTTCCTCTCATGCTCCTTCAACTGACGAGAAACATAAGCCACTACCCTCTCTGCTGCATGAGCACACAGCCTAAACCAATCTGAGATGCATCCGTATAAATGGCAAAACCCTCTAGACCACTGGGCAATACCAATACCGGAGCAGAAGTAAGCTTAGCCTTCAATAGCTGAAAGTTGCGCTCACATGCCTCAGACCATACAAACTTCTCACCCTTTCTGGTCAGCTTTGTCAAAGGGGTGGCGATGGATGAGAAACCCTCAATGAATCGCCGATAATAACCAGCTAACCCAAGAAACTACGAATCTCCGAAGGGGTCCTGGGAATCTCCCAATCCATAACTGCCTGGACTTTTGCCGGATCAACAGCTACACCAGCGCCGGAGATAACATGCCTGAGAAAATGAACCTCGTGCAACAGAACTCGCACTTGCTGAACTTCGCATACAGCTTGTGCTCACGGAGAACCTCCAAGACTAACCTCAAATGCTGACGGTGCGTGGCCTCATCCGGAGAATAGACCAACACGTCATCAATAAACACAACAACAAAGCTATCTAGATACGGACTAAACACCGGTTCATGAGATCCATGAACGCTGCAGGGGCGTTGGTCAATCCGAAAGGAAGGACCAAAAACTCATAATGTCCATAACGGGTTCTAAATCCGTCTTGGACACATCCTCACTCCTAATCCTCAACTGATGATAACCAGATCGCAAGTCAATCTTGGAAAAGACTGATGCCTCTCGCACTGGTCAAACAGATCATCAATCCGAGGTAAGGGATACCTGTTCTTCACAGTCACCTGGTTTAGCTTCCTATAATCAATGCACAACCGAAGTGACCCGTCTTTCTTCTTGACGAATAATACAGGCGCCCCAAGGGGAAACACTAGGGCGAATAATTCCTTATCGAGCAATTCTTGCAATTGCTTCCTCAACTCGGCTAACTCTGCAGGGGCCATCCGATATGGGGCCTTCAGATAGGAGAGGTGCTTGGAAGCAACTCTATAGTGAACTCTATCTCCCTATCCGGTGGCAATCCAGACAAGTCATCGGAAAGACATCTGGAAAGTCCTGCACCACATCAATCTCTGCAAGAGTCAGTGACGAACCAGCATCGGGTACTAGCATAACGCTGGCAAGAAATGTGTCACAACCCTTGTTCACCATGCGCATCGCCTTCATGGCAGAGATAACTAACTTTCCCACTAAGTTCCTTGCAAGGGATGAGAGAACTCATCCTCACCAGGAATGCGGAAAACAATCTTCTTCCTACGACAATCCACTAACGCATAGTGCTCCTCTAGCCAATCCAGACCAAGGATACAATCATAATCCTTCATCTTTAGCAGAAGAAACACCCATCTAGGAATCTATCCTCAATGCACACAGGTAACGACGGAATGCACTTCCTATCGATACCGTACTCGCAGGGGTTGCACAGACAAAGGGACCTCTAACTCCTCAGACTCTATGCCTGACTCTAGGGCTAACTGCCTAGCGAACTGCTCGGAAATGAACGAGTGAGTAGCACCCCGTATCAAACAAAACCCGAGCGTGCACACCGAAAAGCAAAACATACCTTCGGTGACATGCTCCGCCTGCTCGGCATCCTCACGAGCTAACGCAAACACTCAAGCTGGGGCTCGAGGCCTTCCTGGTCGTCCTGTACTGGCGCGGCTGCCGCTACTGCTGGTACTGGCGCTCCACGCTGAGCTCCCTGCTGAAGTCTTGGGCAATCTTGATCTTGTGGTCGCTGCTCCCACACTTTAAGCATCTACCCGCTACTAACTAGCACTCGGACCTCCATGGGTCTTCCCACAATGGGGACACTCTTTCTTCGCACCGGGGGAACGTACAGAAGGTACCTGAGAGTTGCTGACTGCCACTGATTTCTGCGGTGTCTGGTACACCGTCTTCTTCTTATCCTGCCGTTGAATGTCGCTGCCGCGCGCTCGGCCTCTCTCGGCCCGCTTCTTCTCCTCCAGATATTGTTCCATTTCTCCCTCCTGTCTGCAGGCTGCGCTGAGGGCCTCGTCTACGTGCGGTGGTCGAACGCCACGAGCCTCGTCCTCAGTGATGGTTTGAGAGCCATCACAAACTTCTTGGTCTTCCTGCGCTCATCCTCTACTATATGCGTGCATATTAGAAAGTTCAGAAAACTTGCCTCGTATTCCAGGACGGTCATTGATCCTTGCGTCAGGGAAAGGAATTCTTGCTCCATCTTGTCCTGGATATGCTCTGGACGAACTTGGCTCGGAAGAGCCTCACGAACGCGTCCCACGCCACATCAACTGCTCCGTCCTCGAAGCACGTACGCAGTAGGGAGGACCACCATACATCACTCCTCCTGCAATACACCTTCATAAGCACTAACCAACAATTCTAACTTTAACAACCAACATTCAAGCATAACTAAAGCATACCTTAGCATGTAGGTGGCTAAGGTCACCTTGTCCTCGTCCGGACCCTGATAGCTCGGAAGATTTTCTCCGTCTCCCTCACCGCTTTCTGCCATTAGCGGATCACTCTCCCCCTTAAAAGAGGGTGGGGCCATCCTCTTGAATCGCTCCATGATGGAAGGTCCACCATGGTCCTGAGCTGGGGCCTGAGCCTGCTACATTAAACAATAACACTATACAGTAAACACAATATCATGTAGTTTAAATAGCAAACTACTAGGTTGTTTTATTATTCTACCTGGGCCTCTAACTGGGCCTGGAGTGCTGCCTGGGTGTGGGCCTGCGTCTGCATGGCTTGCACCAGACCTTGCATGAATACCCATAGTCCACTGGCGGTGGTGGGGGAAGCACAGGACCCTGTGGGGCCGGGGCCTTCTGCTCCGCCCGCTCCTCACGCCTCTACTCGTCATCGCGCTGCACACCTCCACGTCGTCCACGGAAGCCATGGCTGTAATAAAATTTCAGCCACCAATTAGAGCTAGGTTACTAAGTTCTCTAACAATTTTCTTATCTATCTTTCATTTCCTATTAGTGTTTTCTACACATGTGGACATACTTAGCATGCAATGGGGATGATGACTTAGGTATATTCATGTGCAATCTCAACCGGTCTCTCTGATACCAATCTCTGTGATGGCCCTTGATACACCGGTATGGTCATACCGACCCACGTTGGTATAGCGAGTGCTGCCACAGTGGGACATTTACCAAACGATACATACAGCTGAGATACACGCGAATATACAACAGAGTAGCGGAAGTAAAGACCAATGTCTTCACTCATTCATCATCACCATTAAACTACATGCAGTTTGCGTTTAACATAAAAGAACTAAAATCCACATGATTTAAATTGATGAAATTAAATACAAATGTCCACCCTTATACATCATTCTCATGATACTTCTAGTAATGTTCAAAATTTACATACTATGAATACACAATCTCAAAGAACTCCAACAACTAGCTAGTCTCCGCGCTCGGAGTCCGTCTCCACCGTCTCCTCAAGCGGTGTCGTGTCACCAACTATACATGTATGCCGAAGCAAGGAGTGAGTCCAAGGACTCAGCAAGCAACACTACTCATGACATTCACTTATAAGTCCTAGTGGTTTCTACATCACATTACAATTAGCCAACACATAGCATGTTAGTCATTTCAAGTTGTCAACCTATCATGAAAGTTCTCACAATTTTATACATAACCTCATGCTTTCACATTTCCTAAAATAAACTTCACCTATCACATGGTCTCTATTCAATTTTACCATGACACTTTACTCTTAAAGAATCAAAACATGAGCTATCAACATGAACATTTACATACATGAAGGGAAACGCAACTAGCATGGATTTTACGCATTTTAAAACACTACATGAACCTTTTCACGAACCTTTTCACATGTTTAGTTTGCTGATTCATATGGGCTCTTGGCTGAAAACCTATGCATGAGAGCTACAATAATACATAAAACATCTCACATCAACACAACCATTCATGCTATCTTGTGCCCGTGTTCACTAATTATCCCTAACATGGATTCTAAGCATCTTTGCACATTAAACATAATGATAATAACATGGATTTACTGGATTCACATGATTTCAGATTGTCTCACGGGGTTTTTCAAAACCTATTTTCACATCTTTAGTTTCACATTTTTATTTACACAAGTTTTCTCTTTCACAAGGTTCACTTTACACATACATTCACATGTCACTTACACATTTACACATGGTCACATACCATTACACATTTCACATTACACATTTTAGGTGCCGTGACACATAGTCCAAACCACCAAAGAAGGACATATACACATCACATTACACATAGACGCCATCTAGGCATTCCAATGGCGACTCTTGGACTGCGCAGACCGGGAGAACAAGTCTCCACCCTAACCAGTGGTACTTGTCCACCTCCAGGATTTCCCCCTAATGCCCTTAGGGTCACTTAACACATTGAACTTTCTCAGGGGGACTTTTCCCTGATACAGCTCCACTGCCCTCTACGGAAGCAGTGTCACATTGGCACAGTTACACATTTACATATTTACCGTTTTACACTTGGTTTTTCACATAACACTTCATCTCATTCACTTTCTCACTCACATGAATACCTCTATTTTTCCTAACATGGTACTACAGAATTTAAGGTTTAACACACAGTAAACACACTAATCATACTGGGTTTAAACAAAATCTAATCACATTACATCATATGCACGAATTATCACATTTCACATGGAAAATACATAACTTTTTATTTACTGATCCAAATGAGCTGAAATTTTAACCACATGCTGTTTTCGGGTTCAAGGTCATACCCTCAATTTTTAGATTTTGATGAGCTAAATAGGATTTACAGAAAATAAACGCCTAATTAGCATGCTATTAACAACTTAAGTTAACATGGGTCTAACACATTTTGCAAATTAGCCACTTGCTGTTTATACATAAGCTAATCACATATGCATGAACTGAGAATACAATTTCCCTAATTCACACATCTATGGATTGAACACTACAAATCATTATTGCATGCTTCTATTTCATCGAACCGAGCTTATTTACAAATTACACAAGCATGGATAAATTACCAAATTTTGCAAACACATATGCTGACCCACTAATCTTCATGATCAGACCAAAACTAAGGCATTCATACACATTCTAATCAGGAAAACTAAATTTGTAAAATCAACAATTCATGCTCACAAGTTTAAGGAACACCATTTTCCCACATCCACCAACACACACCACATTCATCCACACACCACAATGCACAATATACATAGAGTATAAGGTTTACCATATATCCTCATCACGTAAACATACCGAAATTAATGCATAAGAAGACAGAACAGCTCACTGTTCTGTCCAGAAGAACTCGGCGGCGGTCTCTGGCCGCTGACTCAGGGTCACGGCATGGTCGATGGACGCCAAGCATGAACTGGACGTCCAGGGACCTTGCCGTCGAACCAGGTCTGTGCAGAAACACAGACCCGAGCTCTGAATCTTGGGTGAATTGGAGGGTCTAGGACTCGAAGAAAAATCCATAAAATCACAAAACCAACCTAGACTCATAAGGAACATCAGGGATAGGTCACTTGCCTTTCTAAAATTCCTCCAAGGATTTAGGGCTTGGTGAAGACCTCCTTGGGCAGTTCCAAGAAGTTGCAGAACCTCCTCCATACGATCTCTCCTCCGGCTCCTGGATGATCTCCACGCCGAGGGGATGTCGGGGAAGCCTTCCTCTTGGTCCACAACCTCCTTGCAGCAGGGGGACGCCGGATCAAGTTCCAGGGATGTGGATTTTTGGGTGACAAAATGGTTTTTCTCACAGACTTGCTCCTAGGGTTTTTCTTCCTCTATTTCTCCTCTTGCAAGGTGAAGTGAGGAGTGGGAGGGACCAAATTCGGGTTCAGACCTAAGGAGAGCCCCTCACCCACTCACCATACCGATTTGACAACCTGAGAGCCGTTGGGGGACATCCCCCAATGGTGGCCATACCTTGTTTCAGAAGTTTGCAGCTCTGCTGCGCATGCAGGTCAGAGAAGTTGACGTCCACATCGCTGGACGCCGGGATGAGTGTTGGCGTCCAGTCTGGACGCTGACACCATCTAAACGGCCTGGGCTTGACGCCAAGGTGGCCTTCGGCCAGAACTTTAAATTATGCAGAAAACCATGCATACCATGCACCTATACATACAATATACATATGGTATTGTATCTATACTATCATCATGCAATACATACATATTTATACTTAATATAAACACATGCACACGTAATTATACTAATTTAATACGTACGTAAATATGTACATACACACACAAGCACAATATACACACATAAATACAATAATACGACGGAAATTAGAGGGCCTTACATGACGCTAGCAAACGTTGGGGTAAAGCTAGCTCATATGCTACGTTGCCCAAGTCGTCTGAGAATCTCATACGGGCCAATGAATCTAGGACTTAACTTACCATGCCTACCAAATCTAACTACACCACGAGTAGGTGAAATCTTCAAAAAGACATGCTCACCTACCTCGAATTCCAAATCCTTCCTCATATTGTCGACATAACTCTTCTACCTATCCTGTGCCGCAACGAGCCTCTTCCTAATCAACTGGAGCTTATCCGAATTCTCCTGAACTAACTCCGGACCAATCAGCTGTCTATCGCATGTCTCCTCCCAACACAAAGGAGATCTACAAGACTACCATACAACACCTCAAATGGAGCCATACCAATACTTGCATGAAAACTGTTGTTGTATGCGAACTCCACAAGAGGTAAATGGCGCTCCCAATCATCCTTCCAGTCTAGAATGCATGCCCAAAACATATCTTCGAGCGTCTGGATAGTCCTCTCGGACTGTCCATCTATCTGGGGATGAAACACCGAACTGAGCTTCAATTCAGAACCTAACGCATTCTGAACCCTTCCATAACGTTGAAGTAAATCCGGATCTCGATCCGAAATGATCGACTTCGGCACACCATGCAATCTAATAATACTACTAACATACAACCTAGCTAAGCTCTCTACTGAATGCTTCTTCTTCATGGGCAAGAATGTAGCGACCCTCATTATACCGGTACGGTTATACCAACCCACGTCGGTATAGTGAACGTTGCCACAGTGGGACATTTACCCAACAATAATATTCAGCTGAGATACTCGTGAATATAAGAACAGAGTAGCGGAAGTAAAAGAACCACTGTCTTCATTTCATTCATCATCCACATTTAACATACATACATTGCAATAACATTTAAAGAACTAAAAGTCCACATAATTACATTGCTGAAAATCAAACATAATTGTCCACACATAAACATTTTTTTCCATAATAATGCTAGTACAATGTTGCAATTACATACTATGAAATCAAAATATCGCAAAGTACACCACGATCTAATCTCCACGCTCGGAGTCGGTCTCCACTGCCTCCTCCGCAAGTGTGTCGTCACCAACTACGCCTGTACGCCGAAGCAAGTAATGAGTCTAAAAGACTCAGCAAATAACTCTACACATACCATACATGTACTATCATAGCAGGTTTTACATACACATTTACAAGACACAACATATAGCATGCGTGACATTGAAATTAACACCTATCTTGGAAATTCTACTAATGAACACATGATTCATGCTTTCAGATTTCTAAATCAAAATCTCCTATCACATGCTCTCTAATCATTCCTACACATGAAAGTTCTACTTTCAATTAAACTAAAACATGAGAGTAATCTAGCATGACTAGGTTACATACATGAAAGAAAACATTGCTAACATGGTTACTACTCATTCGTATACATGCACATAACCATTTCACATGCTTTAAGCTTTCTGTTTTGATGTGGTTTGAACACTTTACAATCCAACACATGAAAGCTATGTTCTCATTCAAACCACAACGTGAGGGCATACACACATGGAATGGTTTACACATAAGTAAGGATTGTCCCTAGCATGGGTTCTATGCATTGTACACATATAGCACAAATCATAACCACATTTATGTTGCTGTTCTAACATGATTTCAGATCATCATATCTTGGTTTCCAATTTCACATCCTCACATTTTGGTTTCACATTTTTACACAATTTCTAATTCACATACTTCACTTTTACACATTGCACATTTACACATTCACATTGACACATTGTTCACACTACACAATTTGCACATGATCACAATCACATTCACATTTTACACTTTAGTGCCGTGACATATAGTCCAAACCACCATAAGAAGGACACATCACATCACATACACATAGACGTCACCTGGCATACAGTGACGACTCTTGGACTGCGCGACCGGGAGAACAAGTCTCCACCCTAACCAGTGGTACTTGTCCACCTCCAGGATTTCATCCTAATGCCCTTAGGATCACAACACATTGAACCTTCCCATAGGGACTTTTCCATGGTATGGTTCCACAGCCCTCTATGGAAGCAGTATCACACTTGGCACAGGTTTACACATTACACATATTGGTTTTTACACACATTCTACACATGCCGCTCATATCTCTTTTATTCTTTCACTCCCAACATGACTCTGTTTTACTAATCATGCCACTACAGATGACAGAAATTAGCATTCAGGAGCTTCACAATCAGGTTGGGTTACACAGAAATTAATCATTTCACCAAGGCATGCATTAATTACCTATTTTTGCATGGAAAATTCATATTGCATGATATAGTTGTCTAAATGACCTGAGAATTTAACCACATGCTAATTTCGGATTTAGGACCCCACATGAAAATTTTCACATTTTTCTGATCCAAAATACAATTTCAGAAAATTTAACATAGATTCTCGTATTATTCAAAATTCAATTTATCATGATGTATAACATAAAAATTCAGTTTTAACAGATCATAACCCTGAACTCAATATACACAATACCACAAGAATTTTCCCGAATTTATTTCATAGTACACAATTTACTGGAGATTTTACAACCCTACACAGTTTTTTCTAATTCCATTTCAGAAATTCAATAAATCAGAGGAACAGGGAGAAAATTCCCAAAATTTAGAGCATGGACTATTCACCCATTCTTGGTTTAGCAAAACTTAGGGCATCCAATCCACATGAATTTCATACACGGTAAGGAACATGGTCTAGGTCTCATCATGCATACATTCTCCATAAATAAACCATTTATGCCAAATCACAGAAATTACAAGGATCTCACCCCACATTCAGACATCCATATTACATATCATAGTAGGTTTACAATATATCCTCATCAAAACACACCAAAAATAATCATATACCAGGAAGAACAGCTCACTGTTCTATCCTGGAGAACTTAACGACGATCTCTGGCCGTTCCAGGAGTGGACGGCAAGATCGCTGGACGCACAAGGGGAATCTTGGTGTCAAGGCATTGACGCCAAGTTCCTATCTGTGAAGAAACACAGACCGAACTTCAAATAAAGGGTGAATGGGGGATCCAGGACACGAGGAAAAATATGTAAAAATCACAAAACCCTACTAGACATCTACATGGACGATAGGGGTAAGTTACTTGCCTCTTGCAAAACTCCAAAGGGATCTAAAAGTCGGAGAAGCTCTCCTTGGGAAGTCCCAAGAAGCTCCCAAGAAAGCCTCCTCCGGTTTCTTGAGCAAACTCCACAGCAGGTCGAGGTCGGGATGCCTTCCTCGATGTTCCAGCTACCTCCTTGTCGTGTAGATGGCCGGAACAAGCTTTAGATCGCCGGATTTAGGTTGCAAAGGTGGGGTTTTCTCATAGTTTTCTTTAGGGTTTTTCTTCTTCCTTCTTCTCCTCTTGCAAAGAGAGCCAAGAGAGGTTTGAGGGTTGCAGAAGGGCTTTGTAATAGGAGAGGAAGCTCTCCTTTCCCGCAGGGTTGATGTGAGCCCTTTCAGACCGTTGGGGACAGCTCCCCAATGGGTGAGCAAGCTTGCTCCCGGAAATCCGGCTCTGCAACGCATGCAGGTCATAGAATTAGCGTCCACATCGTTGGACACTGGACTTAGTGTTGGCGTCCATATGGTTGACGCCGAGACAACATCAACGTCTATTGATCTTGACGCCAAGTGGGCCTTTGGCCAAAACTCTAAAACATGCATAAACATGCACAACTTATACATATACACATGCATTATTATGAATAGTTAATACATATGTAGATATTTGCATACATACATACACAACATGAAGTATTCACATGCAATACAAATAATGCAACAATTCGAGGGCCTTACAAGAAATGTGCAGTCTTAGAGAATCTATCTACCACTACCCAAATCGAGTCATTACCCCGTCTAGATCGAGGCAAACCCGTAACAATATCCGTAGTGACAGCTTCCTACTTCCATACTGGGATCTCCATCTTTTGCATAAGACCAGATGGTCGCTGCCGCTCTGCCTTCACTTGTTGGCAAACTAGACATCTAGACACATACTCTGCTACATCCTTCTTCATGCCAGACCACCAAAAAATCTCTTCAAATCCTGGTACATCTTAGTGTTACCAATGAATAGAGAATCTAGACCTATGAGCCTCCGCTAAAACATGCTCACGGACATCTATAATGTCTGGAACACAGACACGGTGATGGAATCTAATCACGCCATCCTCATCACGAGCAATGCCGCCTTTCCCACTAACTCTTGGAGTTTAGGATCAGCTTTCTGCTGCTCGATCACCTCATCCACACCGAAGAACTAATGGACAACTGAGCTACAAATGCCTAGCACAATGATGCTCTAACTGAGTCATCGCACACGCTGCATCCTCCAACATCTTCCATCCTGTTGGAGAGATGACCTCTTCCTACTAAGGGCATCCGCTACAACATTTACCTTTCCAGGATGATACTGGAGGTCGAAGTCATAGTCCTTCAGGAACTCAATCCATCTTCTCTGCCTTAGGTTTAATTCCTTTTGGGAGAAATCTGGAGTCTAGGGTCAGCTTTCTGCTACTCGATCACCTCATCCAACGCCGAAGACCTAATGGACAACTGAGCTACAAATGCCTGGCATAATGATGGCTCTAACTCAGTCATCGCACACGCTGCATCCTCCAACATCTTCCAATCCTGTTGGAGAGATGACCTCTTCCTACTAAGGCATCCGCTACGACATTTGCCTTTCTAGGATGATACTGGAGGTCGAAGTCATAGTCCTTCAGGAACTCAATCCATCTTCTCTGCCTTAGGTTTAATTCCTTTTGGGAGAAAAGATACCTTAAGCTTTTGTGGTCAGCGAACACCTCAAATCTGACACATAAAGATAGTGTCTCCAGATCTTTAGTGCATGAACCACTGCCACAAGCTCAAGATCATGAGTCGGATAGTTTCGCTCATGATCCTTCAATTGGCAAGAAGTATCGCGCTACTACCTTCCTTGCTGCATCAATACACAGCCAAGGCCAATCCGAGATGCATCCGTGTAGATAGCAAAACCCTCTACACCGCTCGGCAAAAACTAACACGGAGCCAATGTGAGCTTAGTCTTCAATAATTGAAAACTACTCTCACACTCCTTAGACCAGACAAACTTTACTCCCTTCCTAGTTAGCTGAGTCAATGGTGCGGCGATGGATGAAAATCCCTCAATGAATCACCGATAATAACCCGCCAAACCAAGAAAACGCCTAATCTCCGAAGGAGTCTTGGGAATCTCCCAATCCATAACAGCCTAGACCTTTGCTGGATCCACTGCTACACCAGTACCGGAGATTACATGCCCAAGGAAATGAACCTCGCGCAACCAAAAATCGCACTTGTTGAATTTTACATACAGCTTGTGCTCACGGAGAACCTCTAATACTACCCTCAAATGCTGACGATCTGTGGCCTCATCCGAGAGTAACCACAACGTTATCAATAAAAACTACGATGAAACTATCTAAGTATGGTCTAAACACCCTGTTCATGAGATCCTTGAACGCTACAGGGGCGTTGGTCAGACCAAAAGGAAGGACCAAAAACTCATAATGTCCATAACGGGTTCTAAAAGCCGTCTTGGACACATCCTCACTCCTAATCCTCAACTGATGATAACCAGATCGCAAATCAATCTTAGAAAAGACTGATGCATCTTGCAGCTGGTCAAACAAATCATCAATCTGAGGTAAGGGATACCTTTTCTTCACCATCACTTGGTTTAGCTTTCTGTAATCGATGCATAACCTAAGTGACCCATCCTTCTTCTTCACGAATAAGACAGGTGCTGTAAGGCCCTCGAATTTTGTTGCATTATTTTAATTTTGTGTAAATAATTCATGTTGTGTATGCATAGATGTACATATCTACGTATGTATTAACTATTTATACTTATGTATGCATGTGTATAACTAGTTGTAAATAATGTATGAAATGCATGGTGGTAGTGTGTACATGATAATACATACATAGGCATGTATATAGGTATAAGTTGTGCATGGTTTATGCATGTTTTTGAGTTCTAGCCGAAGGCCAACTTGGCGTCAAGATCAATAGACATTTGTGTTGTGTCGGCGTCAACCATATGGACGCCAACACTAAGTCCAGCGTCCAGCGATGTGGACACTATTTCTCTGATCTGCATGCATTGCAGAGCCCGATTTCCGGAGCAAGCTAGCTCACCCCATTGGGGAGCTGTCCCAAATGGCTCTGAGCCTTCCCATCAGCCCCTGCGTGGTTGAGGGGCCTCTTTGCTATAAGACTTCACCCCTTTGCAACCAGAAAACCTCTCTTGACCTCTTTCAAGAGATAGAGAAACCCTAGCTCGGAGCTGCACAAAGACTCAACTTTGGAGGCTTCAATCCGGCGATTCAAGGCTCCATCCGGCAACCTACTGCATCAGGAGGGTAGCTGGAACATCGGGGAGGACTTCCCCAACCGTGGTTTGGTTTCTGCATCGACATAGAACCCGGAGGAGAGCAATTGTGGAGGCTTCTTGGGACTGCCCAAGGAGAGCTTCTCGGCCATTTAGATCCCTTTGGAGTTTTTGCAAGAGGCAAGTAACCTACCCCTATCGTCTATGTAGATGTCTAGTAGGGTTTTATGATTTTTACACTTTTTCCTCGTGTCCTGGATCCCCATTCACCCTGTTATTAGAGTTCAGTCTATGTTCCTGCACAGACAGGAACTTGGCGTCAATGCCATTGATGCCAAGATCCCCCGTGTGCGTCCAACGATCTTTCCGTCCACTCCTGGAACGGCCAAAGACCGCCTTAAGTTCGTCTGGACAGAACAGTGAACTGTTCTCTCCATATATATGATTACTTTCGATGTGTTTTGCGATGAGGATATATTGTAAACCTATTATACTATGTATTATGAATGTTGGAATGTACGGGAGAATGGTTGTGCATTTATTTTGTGGATGGTTGAGTTATTGTTTATTTAAAATGCATATGGAAGAATGGCCATGTATGTTCACCCATGATCCTAATAATCCGTGGGAAATTATGATGCCCTAATCCGTTGAATCATGTCTATATACGTCAGTCTCTGCTCTGAATTTTCTGGAATTTTCCCATGTCAATGTGATTTACTGAAAATTTATACTTGGGAAATAGAAAATAAGTGTAGGAATTGTTAAATTTTCAGTAAATCGTGTTGTGAAATAATCTGGGAAAATTTCCTGTGATATTGGTATATTGGGTTCAGGGTTATGATATGTTAAAACTGAATTTTTATGTCATACACCATGATAATTGAATTTCGAATAATACGGGAATTTATGTTAAATTTTATGCAATTGCATTTTGGATCAGAAAAATGTGAAAATTTTCATGTACGGTCCTAAACCCGAAATCAGCATGTGGTTAAATTCTCAGGTCATTTGGACAACTATACCATGCAAAATGAATTTTCCATGCAAAAATGGGTAATTAATGCATGCCATTGTGAAATGATTTAATTTCTGGAAACCCAACCTGATTGGTGAAATTTCCTGAATGATAAATTCTGTCATCTGTAGTGGCATGATTAGGAAACAGAGTCATGTTGTGAATGAGAAATGAATGAGATATGAGCGTCATGTGTAAAATGTGTTTAAAAACCGATATGTGTAATGTGTAAAACTGTGCCAAGTGTGATACTGCTTCCATAGAGGGCTGTGGAACCGTACCATGGAAAAGTCCACATGGGAAGGTTCAATGTGTTGTGATCCTAAGGGCATTAGGATGAAAACCTGGAGGTGGACAAGTACCACTGGTTAGGGTGGAGACTTGTTCTCCCGTTCTACGCAGTCCAAGAGTCGTCGCTGTATTGCCTAGGTGGCGTCTATGTGTATGTGATGTGATGTGTCCTTCTTATGGGGTTTGGACTATGTGTCACGGCACTAATGTGTAAAAATGTGAAATGTGATTGTGATCATGTGCAAATGTGTAGTGTGAATAGTTGTAAATGTGCAATGTTTAAAAAGTGAAGTATGTGAATTCGAAATTGTGTAAAAAGGGAAACCAAAATGTGAGGATGTGAAATTGAAATCCATGATATGATGATCTGAAATCATGTTATAACAACAACATAAATGTGGTTATGATCATGTGCTAATGGGTACAATGCGTAGAATCCATGCTAGGGACAATCCTTACTTATGTGCAAACCATTCCATGTGTGTTTACTCTCACGTTGTGGTTTGAATGAGAACTTAGCTTTATGTGTTAGATTGTAAAGTGTTAAACCACGTCAAAACAGCAAGTTTAAAGCATGTAAAAAGGTTATGTGCATGTGTAAGAATGAGTAGTAACCATGTTAGCAATGTTTTTCTA
>JACBKR010000788.1:0-50297 GCA_014218235.1 Colocasia esculenta
GACCCACGTGGGGCATGGACTGGTCAACGTTCAAATCAGGTCCGGGGATGCAGACACCTTTCATGGGATCGCTTGCTCTTGGGCGATTGGATACCAGGCCCTTGAATCACATCCACCTGCCTGGACGCAGTTCAGGGTCCCGACCGAAACACAGAAAAAAACTGCACTCAGGGGGGTTCGATCATGTAATGCTTATATCTCCTAAACTAGGGCTCTTCGGACAAAAGTCTCAGCATGAAAGTTGTTGGCAACATGGAATAGGTGCGAACTATGATTTTTTAAATAATTTTAAACAGTCTCACGATGCCTGATAAATCAAGATGATCAGGAAAAGACCCTAACATGCGCGACTTTGGAAAAATGCCTATAGCTCATGATGTACTCATTGGAATTCGATGAAACTAGTGGGAAACGAAATTTAACTTGATGCTTTACACATTGTATAAGATTTGTTAAAATGTGGCCCGAGAAAACCTACCTTCTTGGTTGATGAAGTCAAGTTCTCCAGAAAACCTGTGTTCGGACCACTTGTAGGAGAACGCTTACTGCACCCGATCTACTGAATGAAAAATAGTCAAAATAGTGGGATTAGGAAGTAGAACTGACCCCCTTTCCAGGGGTATAAGCCTTGCAAGGTTTGCTTATGGTTTGACTTACCTTTGGTCGACCACAAGAAGGGTTGTCTGCACAGGTTGAAGCAGAACGCAACAAGGAAGAAGCTCCGAGTTGGGGCGGTTTCCTCCTCCCTTGGGTGCTCAAGACCAGCCTCCCACGACCCCAACACTGTATATTTTCGTCCCCTAGGGTTTTGGGGAAGAGTATTTAAGCTACCATAGTGTTTAGGAGTCCTATTGTGACAAGGAAAGCCAAGTTGCGGTTTTGGCTTATTAGTTTCCTATTTTGAAGATTTCTTCCTCCATTTGAGTGTGTGAGGCTTTAGTAAACCTCCCTCCCTAGTTAGGCAAGAATTTGGGTTGCCAAGAATGCAAGATCTCTTCCCAATTCAACTCTAATTACCTCTTCCTAATTTCAGCTTATTTAAAGTTGCGAATTTCTATTTATTTTCTTGCTTAATTTGATTTTTGGCCCAAATGATGTCCATTGGCCCAATTATGATATTGGGTCATTAATATATATGTTAGAAGTCTCTTCAACATTTTTATTTAATTTATGGTTGCGTCGTATTTCCGTGTTAACGGTTTTCTGACTTGTTTCCTAATTTAGATAATCGGTCACAATAACTCTAAAATCTAGCCCAAATAATTTTTTATTGACCCAAATTTCTTGATGCATCATTAGAGGATATTATTTGAAGTCCATATATGATTTTTATTTAATTTTCTGACTCATCCAAGTACGTGTGATAATGATTTTTCGACTTATTCATGAATTACGATAATAAGTCATGAAACACTTTAAACTTGGCTAATCTGACTTTTATGGGCACAAATTTCTTTGTCAAACTTTTAGTAATAATGTTTGGGGTCAATTTATAATTTTTACGAAATTGTTTGATGTATTTTAGCACATACGATAATGATACATATGTTTTAAATACCTTGATATTATGGAAATTATTTATTTCCATTTATTTGAATTTTTATGTAATTAAAATTTCCGGGGTGCACTCAAGGCCAAACACATAGCCAACACAACACACACCCCAACAACAAGGGGGACATCCAACAAGGACTCACCCCAACAACAAGGGGACATCCAACAAGGACACACCCCAACAAACATCCAAAAGGACACACCCCAACAATATGGGACATCCAACAAGGACACACCCCAACAACAAGGGACAGCCAACAAGACAAGGACACCTTCGACGATTCCGCAGACTACAACCCTGCACCGATGAAGGGCAAACCACATGTTGGCTCTCCCAGCCTTCGCGACACAACCACCCGGACGCACAGGTGGCCAAGAACTCAACTGAAGCACGAGTGAACCAGCAACCACACTCGTAGCACGCGCACCTAGCAACAACAGCGACACTCTAACATCAGCTCACGTTGGACCCTGCTGGAGAGCCAGCCACCTGCAACAAATAGCCCAATGCTCACGTAACAGCAACTCTACATGGACGGGCCAGCAGCGTACTAGTACTTTCTTTGGGATAGCCATAGTTATCACCCCTCATACATATCTTGTTGGACCCCTGAGCTCGATACCACTGTAACGACCTGCCCTCTCGGACCTCCGCCAGGGACCCCGAAGGTCGCGCCGCCACCCACGATCCGAAGACCCGGAAGGGTTAGAATTTAGTCCAGTGAGATAAGCAATGAATTCAAATAACTATAACAAGAAATTTCGTACATTAATAAAGGAAATATGTACAACATGTCCCAAGTAAAAGTACATGTACAGAAAGAAAGGTGCAGTCTTTAAGTGCCATGCCTCGAGGACTTCTCTCAACTCACGGTACAAGCGCTCACGCTCACAACTCACACTGCTGGCAACGCACGACGAACACGCCGCCACCACGACCGTCCGACAACGAACTCCTGCGATAGCGAGTCCCTACCTGAAGAGAGTAGGGGGGTGAGCCTCGCGAACAAGGCTCAGTATGGATAACTAGTCCCTACTAGCTAGAGCAACAGGAACTCCAACAAAGCGGAAGCAAAACTACTCTACAAAGTAGTAAGAGGGGAACGTCTACCATAGAGTACTACAAAGCAGCGGAATAGAGTAACGACTCGACCCACAACCAGGGTCAGGCCAAACACGACTCTCGCAGAACCCAGCGAGTCAACACAATGCGGAAGCAACACCTCGGCATGCCACCTGCCGAGACAGAGAAGCTCACAGGACACCGGAACAACCACTGAGACCAGGTCTCACGACATAAGCACCCAACATCCTAGACCTCCACGAGGTCGGGAAGGAACACTAGGTGTCACCACAAGAGACACCGAGCAACCATGTGAGAAGCACCGTCTTACCACAGAACGGCCACCTCAGACCTCCCCAGGTCGAGGGCCCACAATAGAACCACCCTGCACCACGGACCCGCCACAAGTCAAAGACTACACCCTCTGGTGCCACCACGAATGGCCCAAGGAACGGGTTACAGAACAACAGTTGAGTGCCTCCACAAGGCACTCCGAGAGAACCTGCAGAGCGAAACCACTAAACATGACCCACGAGGCCAAACCAACCAAGCGCAAGGAACTAGACACGGATAGGCTACAACCACAGTGCAGGCTAGGGGGACGAGAACCCCAATCTCGAAAACAGTGTGAGAAACACCGTCACGCAAGAGCAACAAGCCACCGCCACAGGCAGCTAAGAGGAGGACACACAGTCCACTCCTCCAGCTCGCCAGCCGTCGACTCTTGCCTACTACCTCACCAGTAGAGTGAGGCTAGTGAGTCACAGCAAAGAACAACAATAAACTACCACAGCCCGGCCGAGCTGCGGCCCCATGCATAACCTACCTGCCGAAGAGCGAGGCAGTGAGAAGGACTTGCTGGTCCGCAACGGAAGAGCGCCTCAACCACCTCGGAGACCCGACCAGCTAAGAGAGCTCTACAAATGACTCACGCCGCTGTCCCCACCATTTTCCCCTACTGCTACCAGAGTCAGTGACTTGAGCAAACCCCGTCGCCCGGAGAAACTCCCTCTGACACAGACGCTCTGGGACAGGGGCTCCTAGGTAACGGTAACAACCTATCTCGGACAAGCCCTCAAGTTCCGAGCACCATGCGAACAAAGACCTGGCGGGGCAACCACCATAGAAACGGCACAGTTGGCTTGTAACCAAGACAAGCCCAACGTGCACAGGCATACACGGCACCCCTTCCGAAAACCCCTAGAAGGGCCGTCGACGAACACCGGCACCCACGGCATGGCCCGAGAAAACCGAAACACTACCAGATAGAATAGAACCAATGCTCTTCTAATAATCGATTGACAGTCAACAATCGATTATTAGACAGATGCGAGCCTCCTAGCACCACTTCTAGGACACGGCCACGAAGGTGTCACCTTCGTCACTGAATGCAAGGAGGCAACCTGCGGCATTCCCACCAAAAGGTCCTAAGGGCAACCCTACCTTGGGCACATGCTGACACGCCAACCATGGCCACAGAAAACACCCGAGGCAAGCAAAGCCTTGTTGCGCCCTCCTAGCCCGTTGTGATCCCATCGCAACGGGAAGGGCAACCGCAACAAGTACAGGGTCGCGACAGGGAAGTGGGTCACGACAACAGCCTTGTCGCGACCGGAAACTAGGTCGCAACACGACCTTATCGCGACGGCCAACCGCGCCGGGATAAGGTCGCATCCGACAGAGGCGACACCTCCTTGATGTCGCGATGCACACAGCGGTCGCGACATCAGACGGAAGGCAGACCACTGGGATCCTACATCCCGAGGTCGCCACAAACTCTACAATTACACATTCACGGGGGGGGGGAGCATGGGAAACCTGTAAAGCATGCAATGAACCCCGAGGGCTCCAATCTACACCAACAAGTAAGGGCACAAGAGATCCCTACCAAAAAGAACCGAACCCACGAATGGGCCTTCTCAAAGCCACGACCACCTCCTCCTCGTTCCCTGCCGACGCTCCAAGCTCCGCACGAACCGCCGGCCGCTCCACCACGCTCCAATGTCGGAGAAGGACTAGAGGGAGACCTCTCCACCTCGAAGAGGAGAGGAAAGGGAGAAAGGAGAGAAAGAAGAAAAGGGGGAAATCGGCCAAGGATTTTACCCTCCGGCCCCCAGAAAGTGACGGGGCGAGGCATCGCGTTACAACTTAACGCGACGGCCGCCCACACCGCGACTAGAACGTGCCCCCACGGGATGCCGCGACAACCAGGCAGGTCAGTCTGCCACGCCTACCACTCTGACAGTCGTCAGACGACCAAAAAGCGGAAAGCAGTCGCAACCCGTTGACCGGGCGTGATAAGAACATGACGTAGACAACGGTCGCAATAGGGATGACTGTCGCGAGGGCACCTCCGTTGCGATACTAATGTGTCGCCCAGCCCAGACACGTTAGTGGCCAGTCATCCAACACGCGAGCAGAAGAACCCGGAAAGCCCAAGTTGTTACAAAGATCAAGGTAGAAGAGCAACCGGTCATGGAAAATTGTAAATTTTGTAATAAGCGTGGACACCAAGTGGACGAGTACTGAAAGAAGGCCGGAGCTTGCCTACGATGTGAAGTCACAATCACTGTATGCCCAACTGCACCATGCTGAAAGATCAAGCTGGAGAAACCAAGGTGTGGTAAAATGTCAACGGCACATAAATGTGGTAATCCGAGAGGGATTCTTTGAGGGAGGAGGTATGGTGAAAGATGTTTTTCTTGTTAAGCCTGTAGACAAATCTTATGATACCTTTTTTATTGGTATATTCCTTATTAGAGGAGATGATTAAGAGAAAAGTTGGAAAAATAATCTAGTAGTCTTACCATAGCTCATCTGGTGATTTAAGATGGAGTCATATAATTGTAGAAGAGGGCATGAGTGGAATGAAATAAATGAATAGTTTTAGTGGCCCATAGGTGAAGATGAATTGGCATCTATGACAATAAGGGTGCAAGGATGTTGATACGAGCTGAAGATTTGGAATGATTAATATGAGATGACATCGAGGACCCCAATTACCAAGATTCCCTAATGATCTGTGTGAATTTGGGGACCAAATTCTCTTAAGTGGGGGATGGTATAGTACCGCAAAAATTCAGTAATTGGAAATTATAAATAATGAAAATGATAAATTAAAAATATTGAAATAGTAAAAACGTATGTGCCATTATCGTATGTACGAAAACACATTAGAAAATTTAATAAAAATTATAGTTCAACTCTAAATAATACTCCCTAATGACGCACAAAGAAATTTGTGCAAAGGAAAATCCGATTGGCTAAGTTTAAGACGTTTTATGACTGATTATCGGAATTAGAAAATAAGTCAGAAAATTACTATCACATGTACTTAAGGAGTCCAAAAATAAAATAAAAATTATGGATGGACTCCAAACAATGGGTATCTACAACCCAATGAAAGAAATGTACCAAAGGATGTCCTTTGGGCCACAAATAAATTGAAGTAAGAAAATTTCATGAAAATTCGTAGCTCAAATTGTGCATAAATTAGGAAGGGCAATTAGGGCAAAATCCAAGGTAATTAAACTTTTATATTAACCCAAGTTCATGCCCATCCTTAATATATATTTTCCTAAAGGCTTCCCTACTCAATTGGGATGAGAATCCTCAAAACTTGGAAGGGATCAAGCAAAAACCGCAACCCCCCTTTCTTTGGCACAATAGGACTCCTAAACCATCCTAAATCTATAAATACTCATCATAACCCGCATGGGGACGAGTTACCAACTTGCTGGGGTCGTGTGGGGACTAACCAGAGCACCAGAGGAGGAGGAGATCGCCCCCAACCAGAGTTTTCTTCCCCAACCAGTGTTCTGCATCGACTTGCAAAAGACCTTTCTTACTAACGTCCAAGGTAGGTGTTCTTAGGCCATATCTTAACAAACCATATACCATGTTAAAGCTCTTCGTGTCTAGTTTCATATGCACCTATTTCTCCTAATTTTGATCGAGCATTTTGATTATTAAGTGTTTTCCAAACATTATGCAAGGTTAGGGTGTTCATAACATGTTTCATGCATCCCAAGATCAAATCGAGTCAACCCAAAAGTATAGTTCTTTTCTACTCATTGTCCTCTACAACTTCATGTTTTTAGTTTTGTCCAATATGTAACATCCCTTCCTTTTTTAGTCAGCCACCTTCTGCTGAAGGTAGCGACGTATCAGGCCCTGCCTTTTGAAGGCGAAGGATGTCTGTCACTTTCTGGTCTTAAATGCGACAGGCATGTCATCGCGTTCCCCTCTGACCTCAACATGCATTTTTGTCGTCTTGCTGTCAAAACAGGTATGCTACGTGTCGAGGAGTTGTCAGATGAAGGCGACATGTCAGGTGCCGTGTTCATTGCAGGCCTGCAAGGTGACACGTGGCGGGTTCGCTGGTCAGGTCTGGCCACGACTTTAAGGTCGCGACATGCTGGCTGTCATGTTCATTAAGGAACGCGACCACCATGTTGTCGCGTTCTCAGGTTCGTGGCCTATATAGGCTAGGCCATCAGATCCTTCTTCTTCTTCCCCTTTCTTCTTCTTCCCTTCCTTCCTCCGACCCTCTCTGTGTGCATCTTCTCCGTAGGAAGGCTTTGGGAGTGTGCTTGGTGAGGGGTGTGGCTTCTTCGGTGTGGAGCTCCTCTCCAGCGTGGTGGCTTCCTCTTCATGGTGGTGACATCTCCTTCGACATGTAGGAGGACGTACCTTCCTCGTGGATGGCGTGAGCTTGGAGCTTGGTGAGGAGGAGGTGGCCATGCACATGAGAAGACTCCAACGGGTTAGCTCTTTGTTTGAGGTAGGGACCCTCAACGTTTCCCCTAGTTCTATCATGCTAGGATCTCCTTCCCCTTCTCGATGCCCTGTAGAATCCATGTTAGGTGTGTGTGGATGCTTGGTTTGATCCTTATGAGCATGTTTGTGGGTTGGGGTTTGAGCGTTATCATGTGTGCATGTGAGGTTTCTGAGTGTAGATCACTCACATTGCCATGTATAGGTGTGGATGAGGGTGGTTGGTGTTGCTATCATGTGTTTACATCGTTCTCGATGATCCCCTCCCCTTGTGCACACTTGAATTGCCATTTTGGCATGTTTTGTGAGGTCTCGGGCTGACATCCAGTCCTTTATCTGTGGTCGCGACAAAGTTCTTTTCGTGACCCATAACGTGACGTGTCACCCCGTCACCTTTTGATCTAGTAGCAACGCCCACCCTATCGTGTTCTAGTTGCGATAGGGTGCCGTCGCCTTCTGACCTAGTTTTACCGTGGGTTTTGTGGAGGCCTTGGGTGGGAGCCTGAACCTTTGTCTATGGTCGCGACAAGGTCCTTGTCACGACACAGAACACAACACTTCCCCCCCATCGCCTTTTGGTCCTATCGCGACACCATACCTGTCGCATTCTTGTTGCCACAGGGGGTGCGTCACCTCAGACCATACCCTGTGGTTGGGTAGAGAAACCCTGGCTGTCACTTTCTAGTAGAGACAGAAGGTGTGTCACCTTATGACCCAGGTCGCGACAGGTAGGGCATCACATTCAGGTTGCAATGACCACTGTGTTGCCTCCTCTGAAAAGCGACAATGACCCTGTCACCTTCTCAGATAGTAAGTGACTGGCGACCTATTCGGAGTTCCTTTCAGCTGCGTTTCTGGTTTCTTAGCACTTGTGCTATTCCTAGCACGTCCTACACTAGTCGTTTGCCCAGTGCTTGGCACTTGAGGGCTTGTCCCGTTAGAGGTTGTTACCCTTACATGGGACCCCCCGTCCTCGCGCACTGGTTGAGGGAGTTCTCTTGGTGGCGAGAGTGCTCGAGTTATGAACTCTGGAGCTAAGGGGAAAACAGTAGGGACAATGGTGTAGAGTCGTTTGCAGTGCTCTCTTAGCTGAGTCAGGCACGCCGAGGTGGTTTTAGGTGTTCTTCCAGGGCAGATGAGCTATTCTTTCTCACTGCCTCACTCTACGTGGTTTTGGTACCAACTAGAGGGGCAAGGCATGAGACCGTAGTCCAACCAGACTACGATAGTTGTGTAGTTACTTTTAGTTCCGCATCTCACTCCGATGGGAGGTAGACATGGTCTAGTGGTTTAGGGTAAGGTGGACGGTGCTCCTGACTGGTTGACTAGTGGTAGTTGTTCTGTGACTAGTATCTTTATCCAGACAGTTTCCTCTGTCTATGTTTATAGCCTTTGGTTCGGCCCCGTGCCGTGTTCACACGTGTTTCCGGTCCCGCCGTGTTTAGACCGTTGGCCTTGTAGTTACTTTTTTGCTTTCGCATTTACTTTGTTAGTTGAATAGATTGTCATATTTACTTTCTATTAAACATATCTATTCTGCTTGTTAGAACCAGTGGGAGATTGGTAGTCCCTATTGGGCTTTTTCGTGAAGCTCATTCCCTTCCTTTCAGGTAAGGCTTCACAACAGTACCTTCCACAGTGGGTAGAGGAGACAGGGCCATAGTAGATGGCGCCTACCTTGAGCAGTGTTCCCCAGTACTTCTCGGTTCTTCACCCTCGGGGTATGCCCTAAGGGATATGGTATCCCCTTTTCTTACAACACTTGTACTTGTTATTGGGACTGTACTAGACTCGTACATTGTGGTGGATGCTTTCCTTTACTTGTTAGTACTTTCGAATGATTGTTGTCGTCACTTAATTCCTTTACATATCTTGTTAGACTGGTTATGCCCTAAGGGATCTGTTATCCACTTTTTTTACAGTACTTGTACTTGTTACTTGGGACTATACTAGACTCGTACTTTGTGTGGAACGCTTTCCTTTACTTTTTAGTACATTTATAATGCTTGTTGTCGTCACTTAGTTCCTTTACATATCTTGTTAGACTGGTTCATTAGCCCTTCCAAGTCTTCAGACCCCTACGTGGCGGTACCTGTGGTCGAATTCCGGTGGGAGCCGGGGCCGTTAAAGTGGTACAGTGCAAGGGGTCTATCAAGACTTGTAATGGAACTATGTGACAACACAAGTCCCATAGGAAGTACAAATAACAGTGCTAGCCTCCGGGTTAACCGCTAACTTTATTAATAGTTATGTCACAGGACATGGCTCCACATCAATGTAGGCAAGTCAGAGAGCTGATGGAGCATCAAGACGACATGCTGGATGGGTCCGTTGCAGCTGAGCACACACTAAAGGATTCTTAGCCTCAACACGATGACCAGTAGAGTGTTCTGCTACCGCAAAAAGCATAGAGTGGTATCCACCCGCGCCAGAGGTCATGGAGCAGTGGTGGAGAGCTATGTTTTAGGCTCCTCGGAAGTACCAGCAGATTCTTCCAAGAGGTCAACAGTTTGCAGAGATGGCATCAGAGGAGCAGCCACCAGCAACTCCATAGGCAGTACTAGTACAGCTAGAGGAACCACCAACAGTTTGGCAGCAGACTCCACCCAAGGATTGCATTGCACTTCTAGAGAGGTTTCTACATCTTCAGCCTCCGACCTTCTATGGCGACTACAATCCTAACAGAGCATAGAGTTGAGTGCATGAGATCGAGCATACCCTCAAGACCATGGACTACGTAGAGCAGGATTAGGTTAGACTTGCAGTCTATCAGCTGAGGGGTTAGCCCATAAGTGGTGGAGGACAGTGAGGCAGACTTTTTTCCAGGGCAAGAGGATTGACCAGATCACTTGGGAGCAGTTCTTGTAGGTATTTCACGGCAAGTACTTCCTAACTACGCTCGCTGTGAGAGGAGAGACCAGTTCCACGAGTTGACGTAGGGAGAACAGACTGTGATGCAGTAGCATCAGAGGTTTGTACAGCTTTTACGACATGTCCCTCACGTAGTAACTAGTGAGCAGGATCCTACTGAGCAGTTCATTAGATGGTTACTATTCGAGTTGAGGGGGCCATGGCTGGCCACCTGTGTGAGACCTTGGCAGTAGCAGTAGCCAGAGTTACCACCTTGGAGAGGGAGTCTCGTTTTCAGCCCCAACAGGGAGGAGGAGGTTCGACAAGGTCTACCCCGTACTAGTGCCCTTCGGGAAGTCGAGGGAGTGTATCATCTTCTTCTTCTTCCGGCACATGCTGCACGGGCTTGCACTCGAAGTTTAAGAAGATGTTCACTCGTGGGCGTAGATGGCATCCCTAGTAGCCGTAGCACCAACGTCAGGCTGAGTTCGTGGAGTAGTCAATGCAGCAGGAGGCAGAGCAAGGTCAGCAGGACATAGTTTGTTACCACTATGGGTAGTTGTGTAACTATAGGCAAGAGTGCTCGATGAAGCAGGGGCAGCAGCAATTAGCACCACCACAGTACCTGCAGCAGGCACCACAGATGCAGTACCCTCCACCCCAACAGCGTAGCATTAGCAGCAGCACTAGGGATAGCTCCAGCCCCCCAATAGTAGCCATAAAGAGGACTTGGTCGTGGACGCGTGATGAAGATCACTAGAGAATAGTTGGAGGCCTCGAATCTGGTCATCGGTATGGTTCCTATACTTGGTAGAGCTACGCGTGTTTTGATTGATCCTGGTGCTACCCATTGTTTTGTCTGAGAGGAGTTCTTTGGTTCTCTTACTGAGCTTGCTCCGGAGCGGACCTGTGACCTAGCAGTTGAGCTGCCGACGGGTGACTACGTGCATACTCTGAGTTACCTAGAGAGTATCACCGTCAAGGTGTAGAGCCATCTTCTGCTAGCTAGATTGTTTTCCTCACAGATCCATGACATTGATGTCATCCTTGGCATGGATTGGTTGGAGGCACACTCTTCATTGTTGGATTGTCATTGGAAGACCATGTGGTTTAGATACCTAGAGCACCTGTGCTTTGCTTTTGAAGTATACGGTCTACCCGCCGACCGTTTGTATCTTTCTGTAGAGCTCGGTGCCTGATCCAAGATGGTTGTGTGGCTTTCCTTGCTTTTGTGAGTTTCTCAGATTCGGTGAGTTGTCGGTCTCAGATGTGCCTGTTGTTTGTGAATGTGTTGATGTGTTTCTGGAGGATCTACTTGGGTTACCACCAGAGTGGGAGGTAGATTTCTCCATTGAGTTGTTTCCAAGGACGATGCCTATGTCCAAGGCACTGTACCGGATGGCACCGGCAGAGCTGCAGGAGTTGAAGTGCCAACTGGATAAGCTACTCGAGAAGGCTTCATTCGTCTGAGTCGTTTGCCTTGGGGTGTGTCTGTATTGTTTATGAAGAAGAATGATGTAGTTTTCGGTTGTGCATCGATTATGGATAGGTGAATCAGGTTACAATGAAGAATGAGTATTCGTTGCCCAGGATCGATGACTTGTTTGACTAGTTGTAGTCTGCTTCAGTGTTTGCGAAGATTGACATGAGGTTAGGTTACTACCAGCTGAGGATCAGGGAGTTAGACATCACCAGATTAGCCATCCGTACCCACTACGACCACTTCCAGTTTGTCGTGATGTCTTTTGGGCTCACGAATGCACTAGTAGCTTTCATGGAGATGATGCACAGTGTGTTCCGAGAGTACCTGGACAGTTTCATGGTAGTGTTCGTGGACGACATCCTGGTGTACTCAGTGACAGTGGAGGAGTATAAGGTGCACTTGAGGCTCATGTTGGAGGCACTGAGGAGTCACTGCCTTTACGCAAAGTTCAGCAAATGTAAATTTTGACTGAAGAAGGTGCACTTTCTGAGCACGTGGTTTCAGGTGCAGGTGTGACAGTGGATCCTGCTAAGGTTGAGGCTGTGGTTTCTTAGGGCCAGCCCACTACAGTTGCAGAGGTTCGTAGTGTAGCAACCTTGATTTTTAAAATCAAGCAAAATAAAAATTTTATTTAAATAAATGAGATAAATTGATTTAATTGAGTAAATGGAGAATAAATAGAAAATAAGAGTAATAAAAGGAAATTTAAGCATTACCCGATAAGCTAAATTATTAATGGGTTACCCTAATGATCCAAACCTAATTGGATGGGCCCAATTGTGTGAAGCCCACCATGGGATGGGAATTAAATATCCAAATTTCGGATTCAATTAATTAATAAATAAATAAGGGTCAAATTAACTATTAAAACACGTCATATCTATCTTAAAAAGAGTCCTAGACTTACCCTAAACCTTTACCCATGAAATTGGATCCCTTCCCAATCCTATTAGGAGGATAAATGACAGAAAGTGGAAGATAAAGAGGAAATTTGGAGTTTTAGGAAATGAAGGAGTCTTATGGAAGGAGGGACTCTATTAGCCAACATAGCACCCCCAAATCGGCCCTACCAACGCTATATATTGGCTATCCACGTATGAGGCTATCGTGGATTGTAGAAGAGGTAAAATTTCCTTTAGTGAATTCCCTAAGCTAATCTTCACAGGACGTAGGCACAAGAGACACTTGTCCCTCATCTCTAATATAAAGGCACAAAATATGATAAGGAAAGGGAGTATGGCGTTTCTTGCCGCCATCGTAGTTGAAAAGAAAGCAGTTAAGATATCAGACATCCACATAGTGTAAGAAGACCCTGATGTGTTTCCCGATGAGCTACCAGGCATTCCACCTGAGAGAGATGTGAATTTCTCAATTGATCTCGTACCTAGAGCTGCACTGGTTTCACGACAACCCTACAAGATGTCCCTCGCTGAATTGAAAGAGTTGAAAGAGCAACTGATGAAACTTTTAGAAAAGGAATTTATCAGGCCAAGTACTTCCCCTTGGGGAGCACCAGTGTTGTTCGTCATGAAGAAGGACAGATCTATGAGGTTATGCATCGATTATAGGTAGCTGAATAATCTCACTATCAAGAACAAGTACCCTTTGCCTCGTGTTGATGAGTTATTTGATCAGATATCAGGAGCAAAGTATTTTTCTAAGATTGACCTTAGATCGGGATATCATCAAATGAGGATTAAAGATGCAGATATCTACAAGACGGCTTTCAGGAGTAGGTACGATCATTATGAATTTGTAGTCATGCCTTTTGGACTAACCAATGCTCCTACAGCTTTCATGCAACTAATGAACAACATTTATCGGCCCTACCTCGACAAGTTCATCGTGGTTTTGATCGATGATATTCTCATATACTCCAAGACGAAAGAAGAGCACGAGGAGCATTTGAGGATCGCTCTGCAAATCCTGCAGGACAACCACTCTACGCCAATTGAGCAAGTGGTGAATTCTGGCTCGAGGAGGTGTCATTCCTAGGCCATGTCATTTCCAGGGATGGTATCGCTGTCGATCCTTCCATGGTAGAAGCCGTGCTCAACTAGGAAGACCAACTAATGTCACAGAAATCAGGAGCTTTTTTGGACTGGCTGGATATTACAGATGGTTCATAAAAGATTTCTCCAAGATAGCTGTACCTCTTACGCGTCATACGGAAAGAGAACCCATATGTCTGGAGCAAAGAGTGCGAGAAGAGTTTCTAGACCCTGAAGCAATTGTTGACATCTGCACCTGTCCTCGCCTTACCAGTCGAGGGTGCAGGATTCTCAGTCTACACTGATGCATCTTGAATCGGTCTAGGTTGTGTACTAATGCATAATGAGAAGGTGATAGCGTATTCCTCAAGCAGTTGAAGCCGCATGAAGTCAATTATCTTGTCCATGATTTAGAATTGGCTGCAGTAGTATTTGCAATCAAGATCTGGAGGCATTACCTATATGGGGAATAATTCATTGTTTACTCCGACCAGAAGAGTTTGAAGTACTTATTTTCTCAGAAGGAGCTCAACATGCAACAATGGAGATGGCTGGAGTACTTGAAGGATTTTGATTTCAATATTCAATATCACCCAGGCAAAGGTAATGCAGTAGCTGATGCACTCAGTAGAAAGTCAGTAGCTTCATTATCCTGTCTAGTCATGGGCGAGATGCAATTGTTAGAACAATTTGCCAACCTGAATATGAACATTGAGCAGAGAAATGATAGATGATAGTTGCTAACCTTAGAGCTCAACCTGACATATTTGCCGAGATTAGAGAGCATCAGGCAAACGACCCTTTTTAGTCCGAGTTAAGGAGACCATAGCTGACAAGCTAGATTTCTCCATCGCTGAGGATGGGAGAATATTATTTCAAGCCAGGACATGCGTGCCTACCAATGAAGAGCTGAAAAGGAAACTGATGGATGAAGCCCATAAGACCAAGTACACAATTCACCCAGGCGCAACCAAGATGTACCAAGACATGAAAATGTTATTTTGGTGGCCATACATGAAGCGTGAGGTAGCTGAGCATGCCGCACACTGTCTCACTTGTCAGCAGGTAAAAGCAGAACACCGTCGTCCTGCGGGTGTACTTAGACCACTGGACATACCAGAATGGAAGTGGGAAGGCATCGGAATTGATTTCTTCATGGGTTTACCCCGAACTCATGGTGGACTTGATGCTATATGGGTTATTGTGGACAGATTGACAAAGTCTGCACACTTCCTAGCAATTCGAAGTACTTGGAGCGTTGATGTGCTTGCAGCTTTGTATGTGAAAGAAATAGTAAGACTACATGGAGTTCCAGTATCTATTGTTTCAGATCGTGACCTTAGGTTCACTTCTAGATTCTGGAAGGGGCTCCAGACTGCCTTAGGCACGAGACTCAACTTTAGCATAGCTTCCCATCCATAGACGGATGGGCAGACTGAAAGGACAAATCAGATAGTGGAAGACATGCTGCGAGTTTGTGCTATAGACTTTGAGGGGTATTGAAATGAACAGTTGTCTCTGATCGAATTCGCCTATAATAATAGTTATCAGGCGAGCATTAAGATGGGACCATTTGAAGCACTGTATGGCAGAAGTTGCAGATCGCCAGTATGCTGGAATGAAGTAGGTGAGCAGCAATGGCTAGGACTAGACATGGTGCAGAACACTAACAGGACATACAGATTATTAGAGATAGAATTAGATAGCTCAATCCAGGTAGAAGAGCTATGCAGACAAAAGAAGAAGGGATTTAGAATTTCAATCCGGAGATCATGTAATGCTGAAAGTATCCTCGACCAGAGGATTCCAAAGATTTGGGATGAAAGGTAAATTGAGACCAAGATTCATAGGTCCATTTGAGGTATTGGACAGAGTTGGTGAGGTAGCATATCGTCTAGCACTACCTCCCCAGTTCTCGATAGTACACAATGTTTTCCATGTATCCATGTTGAGGAAATACGTGTATGATCCTCACACGTAATCAGCTATGACGACATCAGTTTAACAGAGATATGACTAATGAAGAAAAGCCGTAAAGATTTTGGACAAGAAGATTCAACAGCTTTGGAACCAACCCATATCTGTGGTCAAGATACTCTGGAGAAACCACGAAGTTGAAGAGGCCACGTGGGAGCCTGAGCCATTAATGCGACGGAATTATCCAGAATTATTCAGTAAGTCATTCTTCCTCTTACGATCATATGAATTTTGGCGACCAAATTCTTTTTAAAAGGGGGAGGATGTAACAACCTTGATTTTTAAAATCAAGAAAAATAAAATTTTTATTTAAATAAATGAGATACATTGATTTATTGAATAAATGGAGAATAAATAAAAATAATAGGAATAAAAGGAAATTTAAGCATTACCCGTTAAGCTAAACTATTAATGGGTTACCCTAATGATCCAAACCTAATTGGATGGGCCCAATTGTGTGAAGCCCACCATGGGATGGGAATTAAATATCCAAATTTCAGATTCAATTAATTAATAAATAATAAGGGTCAATTAACTATTAAAACAAGTCATATCTATCCTAAAAAGAGTCCAAAACTTACCCTAAACCTTTACCCATGAAATTGGATCCCTTCCCAATCCTATTAGGAGGATAAATGAGAGAAAGTGGAAGATAAAGAAGGAAATTTGGAGTTTTAGGAAAGGAAGGAGTCTTATGGAATGAGGGACTCTATTACCCAACATAGCACCCCCAAATCGGCCCTACCAACCCATAGAACGTGGCTGGAGCTTTGAGACCAAGTGGAGGAGTTCTGGATGAGGAGAGCAAGGGAGAAGGCTTGGATCATTGGCGGATCTCTTATTTTCGTCACCAACTAGGGGTGTTCTTTACTGTAAGCAAAGGTAGGCAATCTCTCAAGCCAAATTCGTGTAAACAGTACCCTAGGAGAGTTCATGATCCGAGCAAAAGCCCTTTAGTTTCACTCTATTTTGATCTCCCATGAGGGAGATTAATTCTTTGAATCTCTGTCAGATCCATACACCCGACCCTTCATGTTTGCTTGTGAACCTTGTGTATACTTGACATCATGCCATGAAAAATTCTCATAAATACTACTTCATGTAGCTTCAAACGCCCCTGGTTTTCCTAAATTTCATCATGTATCCATCTGTAACGACCCTCTCATATCGGTACGGTTCCACCAACCAACGTCGATATAAAAGGTATCACTACAGTGGGACATTTACCCAACACTAGTACGATAGGCTGAAACATACACAATATATATCTCATGACAGCGGAATTTAAAGAACTGAAAAGAAATTTTATTCCATCATCCACATTCTATTCACAGTCCGTATAGAAAGAAGAGAGCTAATTTTTCCATAACTGAAATAAAATAATACATTGTCCACAAGAGACTACGCAGAGTCTTTATTACATACTATGAAGAAATGAAAATTTCGAATGCTAACTCCACAACAATATCCCCTACTCTCGCTCCGAGTCGCTCCTAACGATCTCCTCGGAAGAAGTAGAAACGTCTGCACCTGTACGCCGAAGCAAGAATGAGTTCAAAAGAACTCAACAAGTAACACCAGCACACTAAACATACATGCATCAAGTAATATCCATACTCTTAAGCTACATCATTTACACATAATGCATGGAAGTGACAATTTCTCAAATAAAGTCTATTCATGATTTCTACACATTTTTCACAGAGGATTGGTTTTTATATACAATAACAAATCCTATCACATGCTTTCTACACTTTTCACTATGCTAAACTGATTTCATTCATAAGCCACATGTTGATCATTTTACACAATATTTACACATTTCATAACAACTAATTTAACATGGATTCTAAGACAATTGTACACATAGATAACACATTCATATTAGTGAAGCTCTGTTTTACTACTATCATGTCACATTCATAAGAAACTTATCATTTTGCATGCTTTCATAAGAATTTTATGAACACATATTCACTTACACAGGTTCACAATTTACACAATTTCTTTCACTTAAACACATTTTCACTTTCACTTAATGCCGTGACACATAGCCCAAACCACTTTAGAAGGACACACACTAATCACATCACATATCAATCACCTAGGCATTCCAGTGATTAATCTTAGTTACTGCGCCACCGGAAACCGGGAGACTCTCCACCCTAACCAGCGATACTTGTTCGCCTCCAGGATTTAATCCCAATGCCCATGGGACATCACACACTTTGAACTTTCCCGTGGGGACTTTACCACAGTACAGTTCCACAGCCCTCTAAGGTAGCAGTGTCACCCATTGGCACATTAATACATTTTCTCAATTTCAACACATTTTAAACACAAAAAATATCACGCATTCATCTCATGTTCACACATTTACATTCTTCAGTATTACCTAGCATGGTACTACTGTTTTCAGTATTAATCAGATTTTTACAACAATCCTAATCATGCTGAAATTTTTGCAGAATTAACATTTATCATATTAGCATGTATTAATTATTAATACCTAACATAAAACAAGTTTATATAGCTACTGTCATCTGTTCAGTACAAAATTTAACCAGAAATTCATCACAGTTTAACCATCATGCATACCAAAATTTGCATTTTTCTGAGTTACACATATTTTCTGAAAATTCTAACAGTTGATATCAACTGTAAAAATAGTCAAACTGATACAATTTTCATTATTCGAATTCCTAATTTATTTCATACATGAATACTGACAGTACAAATTTTATCACAAATTCAGGGATTTAACTAGTTTCGCACAAAATTCTTAACTTTTATGCATTGAATAGACATGTTAACTATTTTTCAGTTCAGAAATTTAATAAACTGTACAGATATTATAAATTGCTCAATTTTTATATCATGCATCAGATCTTATGAACAATGTACAGAAAATTTATGACACTTAATTTCTACACATATTCATAAACGACATTTTCCAAGATTAACATTCTATTGGTAACACATTCCAAAAATTCTAATAATTAGTGAAATTTCAAAAATGCACAATAACTTACAGTACACCCAACAATATATTTACATATTATATAAAATTTACCGTATATCCTCATGCGGAAAAACTCGAAAACTAGTTCATATAAGGACAGACTTGCTCACTGTTGCAGTCTGAAGAACTCGACGGCAAGGGTGGCCGTCTATAGGTTAACGGCATTAGATGATGCCGCCAACACATGATATTAGCGGCAAGGGATCTTGCCGTTAATATCCTGTCTGCAGAACACAGACTGAAAGCCAATAAATCACTTGAAAGGGGGGTTCCAGGACACGAGAAAAATCTGAAAAATTCCTGGGACATACTAGACACATGTAGGGTTAATGTGTATGGGGTACTTGCCTTCTGTAAAATCTACCAACGACGATTTAAGCCGAGAAGCCCTCCTCGGCCTGTGCCAAAGTCTCCAAATCCCTCCTTCTTCGGATCTTCTGTTGATCTTCACAGCACACCAGCGTGGGGAGTCGTTCCCGATGTTCAAGGTCGACACCAGTTGATGTAGATCGCCAGACGAAGCCTCCCGAAGCCGGATCTTTCAGGTTCAAGTTAGGGTTTTGCTTAGAGAAGATAGGTTTTTGACCCAAGAGCCAAAGGGATGGATCTGGCCGAAATTTGGATATTATAAAGGGTTGGGGGTCGGATCGGTTAAGGGGCAAGTCTCAGAGCCGTTGGGAAGGGTTTCCCAAACAAGAGGCTCAATTTCCGGAGGCGTTTCCGGATCTGAAAACGTAACAGATCTGGGATATTGGCGTCCATATCCATGGTCGCCTATCACAAATGGGCGTCCATCGATATTGCCGCCTACCCCTGGTCAGCGTCAGCCGATGTGGACGCCGACTGGCCGACAAAACTCACTTTAATTATGCAGAATTTATAATACTACACACTTAATATATATATATATATATATATATATATATATATATATACATATATACTATGTACATTTCAATAATACTAATTCATACAATTTATATCAATAAATACTTATACACAATAATCATACATCAATAGTATACACTTACACACATACATATACTTAACAAACAAGGTGAAAATCAAGGCCTTACACCCTCTCCCCCTTAAAGAAACTTCGTCCTCGAAGTTAGACTGACACTACTCAAACAACTGAGGATATTTCTTTTTCATTGCATCCTCAAGCTCCCAAGTAGCCTCCTCTCGCGAGAAGTTACGCCATAAGACCTTTACTGACGCAATGCTCTTGTTTCGGAGATGTTGAACCTTCCGATCAAGAATAGCTACTGGTTGCTCTACATAGAAAGATCTGGCTGGATCTCCACTGGCTCATGGCTAATAACATGAGACGGATCTCTGACATACTTCCTGAGCATAGATACGTGAAAAACAGGATGAACGCTAGCCAAAGCTGGAGGTAAAGCTAGCTCATATGCCACGTTGCCCAATCGTCGGAGAATCTCATACGGGCCAATGAACCTAGGGCTCAACTTACTATGCCTGCCAAATCTAACTACACCTCGCGTAGGCGAAATCTTTAAAAAGACATGCTCACCTACCTCGAACTCTAGATCCTTTCTCCTGTTGTCGGCATAACTCTTCTGCCTATCCTGTGCCGCAACAAGTCTCTTCCTAATGAGCTGGACCTTATCCGAAGTCTCCTGAACTAACTCCGGACCGATCAACTGCCTATCACGGTCTCCTCCCAACATAAAGGAGATCTGCAAGGCCTACCATATAAAGCCTCAAATGGAGCCATGCCAATGCTCGCATGAAAACTGTTGTTATATGCAAACTCCACTAGAGGTAAATGGCGCTCCCAATCATCCTTCCAATCCAGCACACAAGCCCTCAACATATCCTCAAGCGTCTGGATAGTCCTCTCGGACTGTCCATCTGTCTGGGGATGAAATGCTGAACTGAGCTTCAGCTCCGAACCTAACGCATCCTGAAGACCCTTCCATAGCCTCGAAGTAAATCTCGGATCTCGATCCGAAATAATAGACTTCGGTACCCCATGCAATCTAATAACTACTAACATACAGTCTAGCTAAACTCTCTACTGACTGCTTCTTCTTCATAGGCAAGAAATGCGCAGTCTTCGAGAATCGATCTACCACTACCCAAATCGAGTCATTACCTCGTCTAGATCGAGGCAAACCCGTAACAAAATCCATAGTGACAGCTTCCCACTTCCAAACTGGGATCTCCATCTTCTGCATAAGACCAGATGGTCGCTGCCGCTCGGCCTTCACTTGCTGGCATACTAGACATCTAGACACAAACTCGGCTACATCCTTCTTCATGCCAGACCACCAAAACGATCTCTTTAAATCCTGGTACATCTTAGTGTTACCCGGATGAATAGAGAATCTAGATCTATGAGCTTCTGCTAAAACATGCTCACGAACATCTACAACATCTGGAACACAGACACGATGATGGAATCTAATCACACCATCCTCATCACGAGCAATACCCGCTTTGCCCACTAACTCTTGGAGTCTAGGGTCGGCTTTCTGATGCTCTATCACTTCATCTAACACTGATGACCTAATGGACAGCTGAGCCACAAAAGCTCGGCATACAATGGCTCCAACTCGGTCATCGAACACGCTGCATCCTCCAACATCTTCCAGTCCTGCTGGAGAGACGACCTCTTTCTACTAAGGGCATCTGCTACGACATTCGCCTTTCCAGGATGATACTGGAGATCGAAGTCATAGTCCTTCAGGAACTCAATCCATCTTCTCTGCCTAAGGTTTAATTCTTTTTGGGAGAAAAGATACTTTAGGCTCTTGTGATCAGTGAACACCTCAAATCTGACACCATAAAGATAGTGTCTCCAGATCTTCAGTGCATGAACCACTGCCGCAAGCTCAAGATCATGAGTTGGATAGTTTCGCTCATGCTCCTTCAATTGTCTCGAAGCATATGCTACTACCCTTCCTTGCTGCATCACACAGCCAAGACCAATCCGAGATGCATCCGTGTAGATAGCAAAATCCTCTACACCGCTCGGTAGAACTAACACAGGGGCCGATGTGAGTTTAGTCTTCAATAATTGAAAACTACTCTCACTCCTCGGACCAGACAAACTTCACTCCCTTCCTGGTCAGCTGAGTCAATGGAGCGGCGATGGATGAAAATCCCTCAATAAAACGCCGATAGTAACCCGCCAGACCAAGAAAACTCCGAATCTCCGAAGGAGTCTTGGGACTCTCCCAATCCATAACAGCTTGGACTTTCGCTGGTCCACTGCTACACCAGCACCGGAGATAACATGCCCAAGGAAATGAACCTCGCGCATCCAAAAATCGCACTTGCTGAATTTTGCATACAGCTTGTGCTCACGGAGAACCTCTAACACTATCCTCAAATGCTGACGATGTGTGGCCTCATCTGGAGAGTAGACCAGCACGTCATCGATGAAGACTACAACAAAACTATCTAGATAGGGTCTAAACACCCTGTTCATGAGATCCATGAACGCTGCAGGGGCGTTGGTTAGACCAAACGGAAGGACCAAAAACTCATAATGTCCATAACGGGTTCTAAATGCCGTCTTGGACACATCCTCACTCCTAATCCTCAACTGATGATAGCCAGAACGCAAATCAATCTTAGAAAAGACCGATGCATTCTGTAGCTGGTCAAACAAATCATCAATCCGAGGTAAGGGATACCTGTTCTTTACCGTCACCTGGTTTAGCTTTCTATAATCAATGCATAACCGAAGTGACCCATCCTTCTTCTTCACGAATAAGACAGGTGCGCCCCAAGGGGAAACGCTAGGGCGAATAAATCCCTTATCTAACAAATCCTGCAACTGCTTCCTTAACTCAGCTAATTCCGCAGGTGCCATCCGATAAGGTGCCTTCGAGATAGGAGAGATGCCTGGAAGCAACTCTAGAGTGAACTCTATCTCTCTAGCTGGTGGCAATCCAGATAAATCATCAGGAAAGACATCTGGAAAATCCTGCACTACATCTATCTCGGCAAGAGTAAGTGACTCATCAGCCTTGGGTATTAAAACCACACTGGCAAGAAAAGCGTCACAACCCTTGTTCACCATTCTCATTGCCCTCATGGCCGAGATGACAAACTTTCCTGCTAAGTTCCTCGGCAAAGGATGAGAAAATTCATCCTCACCAGGAATGCGGAAAACAATCTTCTTCCCACGGCAATCTACCAAGCATAGTGCTCCTCTAGCCAATCCAGACCAAGAATAGCATCATAGTCCTTCATCTTAAGCAAGAAGAACACCCTTCTAGGACTCTATCCTCAATGCACACTGGTAAAGACGGAATACACTTCCTAGTCGATACCGTACCCGCAGGTATGCACAGACAAAGGGACTTCTAAATCCTCAGACTCTAACCCTGACTCTAAGCTAACTAACTGCCTAGCAAAACGCTCGAAATGAACGAGTGAGTAGCACCCGTATCGAACAAAACCCGAGCATGCACACCTAAGAACAAAACTGTACCTTCGGTGACATGATCTGCCTGCTCGGCATCCTCACGAGCTAACGCAAACACTCGAGCTGGGGCTCGAGGTCTCCCTGGTCGTCCTGTCGCTGGCGCTGCTGCTGCTGCTACTGGGGCTGGCCCCCGCTGGGCTCCCTGCTGAAGCCTCGGACAATCCTTAATCTTATGATCACTGCTCCCGCACTTTAAGCACTTTCCTGCTACCAGCCAACACTCCGAACCGCCATGTGCCCTCCCGCAATGAGGACACTCCTTCTTACCACTAGGGGAATTGAGAGGATACCTGACCACTGCCTGATGCCACAGGACGCTGCGGTGACTGGAAAGTCGCCTTCTTCCTCTCCTGTCTCTGGAAAGGAGCTGCTGGCCTCTTTTGAGAAGCCTTCTTCTCCTCCAGGTACTGCTCCATCTCCCCTTCCTGACGACATGCCGCGCTGAGCGCCTGCTCGAGAGTACGATGGTCGAAAGCCACTAACCTCGTCCTCAGTGATGGTTTCAGACCCATCACGAATTTCTTCGCCTTCCTGCGCTCATCAGCTACAATATGAGGGGCGTACTTTGATAGCTCGGCAAACCTGGCCTCGTACTCCAACACCGTCATGGAGCCCTGAGTCAACGAGAGGAACTCCTGCTCCATCTTGTCCTGGATGTGCTCCGGAACAAACTTGGCTCGGAAGCCTCACGAACTCATCCCATCCGACTTCCATGGCACCATCCTCGAACCGAGTACGTAACAACGAGGACCACCATACATCGGCTCGCTCCTGCCAAAACCATCCATGAGAACTAACCAACATAATTTATACTTAAAGTAATAGCCACTAGATTAGATTTCACATACCTGTAGCATATAGGTGGCTAAAGTAACCTTGTCATCCTCAGCGCACCTAATGGCCCGGAAGATCTTCTCAATCTCCCTCATCCAGTTCTCAGCTAATAATGGATCGCTCTCCCCCTTAAAAGAAGGTGGCGACATCCTCTTGAACCTTTCCATGATGGAGGGTCCACCATGGTCAGCCTGGGGAACTGGTACATGAGCCTAAGCCTCCAACTGGGCCTGGAGTGCAGCCTGAGTGTGGGCCTGCGTTTGCATGGCCTGCACCAACCCTGCATGAAAACTCCATAGTCTACTGGTGGCGGTGGAGGAAGTACAGGACCCTGAGGTGCAGGGGCCTGCTGCTCACCCTGATCCTCACGCCGAGGCTCATCTCTCCTCTGCTCGCCATCACGAGCAGAAACACCACGCCTACCACGCGAAGCCATAACCTGTAAAACGGATTAATCACCATTTAGAACTATCTAAATTCTAACTAATTACTTATCTATGTGGACATTCTACACTGACTTAGTATACAATGAAGATGATGGTATATGCATATTTATGTACAATTTCAGCCTGATTCTCTGATACCAATCTCTGTAACGACCCTCTCATATCGGTACGGTTCCACCAACCACGTCGATATAAAAGGTATCACTACAGTGGGACATTTACCCAACACTAGTACGATAGGCTGAAACATACACAAATATAATATATCTCATGACAGCGGAATTTAAAGAACTGAAAAGAAATTTTATTCCATCATCCACATTCTATTCACAGTCCGTATAGAAAGAAAGAGAGCTAATTTTTCATAACTGAAATAAAATAAATACATTGTCCACAAGAGACTACGCAGAGTCTTTATTACATACTATGAAGAAATGAAAATTTCGAATGCTAACTCCACAACAATATCCCCTACTCTCGCTCCGAGTCGCTCCTAACGATCTCCTCGGAAGAAGTAGAAACGTCTGCACCTGTACGCCGAAGCAAGAATGAGTTCAAAGGAACTCAACAAGTAACACCAGCACACTAAACATACATGCATCAAGTAATATCCATACTCTTAAGCTACATCATTTACACATAATGCATGGAAGTGACAATTTCTCAAATAAAGTCTATTCATGATTTCTACACATTTTTCACAGAGGATTTGGTTTTTATATACAATAAACAAATCCTATCACATGCTTTCTACACTTTTCACTATGCTAAACTGATTTCATTCATAAGCCACATGTTGATCATTTTACACAATATTTACACATTTCATAACAACTAATTTAACATGGATTCTAAGACAATTGTACACATAGATAACACATTATATTAGTGAAAGGCTCGCTGTTTTACTACTATCATGTCACATTCATAAGAACTTATCATTTTGCATGCTTTCATAAGAATTTAGAACACATATTCACTTACACAGGTTCACAATTTACACAATTTCTTTCACTTAAACACATTTTCACTTTCACTTAATGCCGTGACACATAGCCCAAACCACTTTAGAAGGACACACACTAATCACATCACATATCAATCACCTAGGCATTCCAGTGATTAATCTTAGTTACTGCGCAGAACCGGGAGAAGCACTCTCCACCCTAACCAGCGATACTTGTTCGCCTCCAGGATTTAATCCCAATGCCCATGGGACATCACACACTTTGAACTTTCCCGTGGGGACTTTACCACAGTACAGTTCCACAGCCCTCTAAGGTAGCAGTGTCACCCATTGGCATTTAATATTTTTTCTCAATTTCAACACATTTTAAACACAAAATAATCACGCATTCACCTCATGTTCACACATTTACATTCTTCAGTATTACCTAGCATGGTACTACTGTTTTCAGTATTAATCAGATTTTTACAACAATCCTAATCATGCTGAAATTTTTGCAGAATTAAACATTTATCATATTAGCATGTATTAATTATTAATACCTAACATAAAACAAGTTTATATAGCTACTGTCATCTGTTCAGTACAAAATTTAACCAGAAATTCATCACAGTTTAACCATCATGCATACCAAAATTTGCATTTTTCTGAGTTACACATATTTTCTGAAAATTCTAACAGTGATGATATCAACTGTAAAAATAGTCAAACTGATACAATTTTTCATTATTCGAATTCCTAATTTATTTCATACATGAATACTGACAGTACAAATTTTATCACAAATTCAGGGATTTAACTAGTTTCGCAAGAATCTTAACTTTTATGCATTGAATAGACATGTTAACTATTTTTCAGTTCAGAAATTTAATAAACTGTACAGATATTATAAATTGCTCAATTTTTATATCATGCATCAGATCTTATGAACAATGTACAGAAAATTTATGACACTTAATTTCTACACATAATTCATAAACGACATTTTCCAAGATTACATTCTATTGGTAACACATTCAAAAATTCTAATAATTAGTGAAAATTCAAAATGCACAATAACTTACAGTACACCGAACATATATATTTACATATTATAAATTTTACCGTATATCCTCATGCGGAAAAACTCGAAAACTAGTTCATATAAGGACAGACTTGCTCACTGTTGCAGTCTGAAGAACTCGACGGCAGGGGTGGCCGTCTATAGGTTAACGGCATTAGATGATGCCGCCAACACATGATATTAGCGGCAAGGGATCTTGCCGTTAATATCCTGTCTGCAGAACACAGACTGAAAGCCAATAAATCACTTGAAAGGGGGTTCCAGGACACGAGAAAAATCTGAAAAATTCCTGGGACATACTAGACACATGTAGGGTTAATGTGGATGGGGTACTTGCCTTCTGTAAAATCTACCAACGACGATTTAAGCCGGAGAAGCCCTCCTCGGCCTGTGCCAAAGAGTCTCCAAATCCCTCCTTCTTCGGATCTTCTGTTGATCTTCACAGCACACCAGCGTGGGGAGTCGTTCCCGGATGTTCAAGGTCGACACCAGTTGATGTAGATCGCCAGACGAAGCCTCCCGAAGCCGGATCTTTCAGGTTCAAGTTAGGGTTTTGCTTAGAGAAGATAGGTTTTTGACCCAAGAGCCAAAGGGATGGATCTGGCCGAAATTTGGATATTATAAAGGGTTGGGGGTCGGATCGGTTAAAGGGGCAAGTCTCAGAGCCGTTGGGAAGGGTTTCCCAAACAAGAGGCTCAATTTCCGGAGGCGTTTCCGGATCTGAAAACGTAACAGATCTGGGATATTGGCGTCCATATCCATGGTCGCCTATCCAAAATGGGCGTCCATCGATATTGCCGCCTACCCCTGGTCAGCGTCAGCCGATGTGGACGCCGACTGGCCGACAAAACTCACTTTAATTATGCAGAATTTATAATACTACACACTTATATATATATATATATATATATATATATATACATACATATACTTTACATTTCAATAATACTAATTCATACAATTTATATCAATAAATACTTATACACAATAATCATACATCAATAGTATACACTTATACACACATACATATACTTAACAACAAGGTGAAAATCAAGGGCCTTACACCATCTCTTTCTAATCGTTTGAATCTTGACTGTGCTATTCAGGTCACTGAAAGTAACCTGCTCCACATGTCTAAAACTCTTGGTCCTATTTTTCAAATTAATCGTGCATGTTTATAGATCTGATGTTCTACTTTCGTTTAAACCATTTCATGTTTTTGGACCTCTAACACGATTTATATCGCATTTTGAATAACTATTGTCAGGCAGACCCACCTGGAAAATGCAAATCCTCCTTTTCTGGGCTCGGCCCACCTCCGAGGTCGCGACGACATTATACGCCGTGATCTCACGGGTCGCGACATCGGGGTCTGATTCTTATGAACGCGGCGATCGACGCGTCGCGACTGCCCCCGGTTCACCTCCAGCGCCCGTTCAGCAGAACGCGACTGGACACCGTGCCGCGACATGAATGCGATAAGAAACCCCTATCACGACTGCCTGATCGCTTGACCTACTGTATGTCGCAACCTGAACGCGACCTAAGCCTACGTCACGACCTTAACAGAGCGGCCCAAACCCGGATTTGCTTGTATAACCTTGCTAGTTACCCCATTTAGTCACTGTTAAACAATAATGCACTGTTAAAGAAGCATTGGTAACTATCCAACCCATGATATGGAGTTGGCAGCAGTGGTTCATGCTTTAAAGATCTGGCGACACTATCTTTATGGTGTCAAGTTTGAGGTATTCTCTGATCATCAAAGTCTCAAGTATTAGTTCTCACAGAAGAAGCTGAATCGAGATAGAGGAGATGGATTGAGTTCATAAAGGATTATGATTTTAAGATGCAATATCACCCAGGCAAGGCTAATGTGGTAGCCGACACGCTTAGCAAGAAAAGGACCACAATGCAGAAGAATTGGAAATTAATGGAAGATGCAGCTTGTGCTTTAGTGAAGGTTGAATCACAATTGTGTCAGGCTTTTGTCGCTCAGTTGTCTATCAGGTCTACTATACTAGACAGTGTGGTGGAAGGTCAGAAGATTGATCCCAGGTTGCAGGAAATGATTGGGAAGTCAGGCATTGCTCGTGATGAGGAGGGTGTTATCCGATTTCAGCATAGAGTATGTGTGCCAGACATTGCTGATGTTAGGAAGCAGATTTTGGAAGAGCTTTATAGATCCAAGTTTACAATACATCCTGGTAGTGGTAAAATGCATCAAGATTTGAAACGGACTTTCTGGTGGAAAGGTATGAAAGGAGATGTGGCTAACTTTGTGGCTAGATGCTTGACATGCCAACAAGTAAAGGCAGAATGCCAGAGGCCATCAGGACTAATGCAGAAGATTGGATTCCGTTATGGAAATGGGAAGAAGTCACTATGGATTTTGTCTTAGGTTTTCCCAGATCTTATAAGGGCAATGACTTTATTTGGGAATTGTGGATAGATTCTCCAAGACCACCCATTTCTTACATATGAAAAAGAAGCAGCTCTTTGAGAGTTTAGCCACGCTTTATGTAGATAGTATTGTCAGATTGCATGGGGTTGCAAAATCTATCATTCGTATGGAGACCAAGGTTTACTTCAAGGTTATGTCAAGGTTTGCAGGTTGCTCTTGGTTCACAAGTGAAACTTAGTTCAGCTTTCCACCCACAGACGGATGGACAATCTGAAAGGACGATCCAGACTCTTAAAGACATTGAGAGAGTGTGCTCTGAATTGGAAGGGTGACTGGGAACGACATTACCTCTTGTAGAGTTTGCCTATAATAACAGTTTTCATGCAAGTATAGGTATGGCTCCATTTGAGGCTTTATATGGCAGGCTGGTAGATCTCATTTGTGTTGGGAGGAGGCTGGTGATAGGCGACTGGGTGGACCTAAAATTGTGCAAGAAACATGTAGTAAAATTCAGCTAATTCGGCAATGATTAAGGCAGCCCTGGACTGGCAGAAAAGCTATGCAGATAATAGAAGGAAGGATTTAGAGTTTGAAGTGGGAGAGCATGTTTTCCTTAAGGTTTCTCCAACAAAGGGGGTAATCAGATTTGGTCGGCGTGGGAAGTTGAACCAAGGTTCATTGGACGTTTGAGATCTTGAAGAAGGTTGAAATGCAGCTTACCAATTGGCATTACAACTATCTATGGCAAACATCCATCCCGTATTTCACATTTTTATGCTAAGGAACTATGTATGGGACCCATCTCAGGTTCTTAATTATGAGCCGGTGGATTACTACAAGATTTATCTTTGAGGAGCAGGCCATAAAGATCCTAGACCGTAAGGTCCAACATTTGAGGTCCAAGAGAATTCACTTAGTGAAGGTCTTGTGGAGGAATTTTGCACAAGAAGAGGCAACTTGGGAGCTAGAAGAAGGAATGAAGATGAAGTATCCACATCTTTTCGGTGAGTTTTCTTAGATTCAATCTTCGAGGACGAAGATTATATTAAGGGGGAGAGAGTGTGATGCCTTGAAATATTGTTCATTGATTTTAATTTCAATTGTTATCTATTTCACTGTGTATGTTAAAAATTTCTGGGAATATGTGTGTATAGTTAAGTTTTTCTGCAGAAGAATGGCCTGTTCTCGGGCAGGATGACGGCTGTGTCGACTTGTGTTGCTGATGTCAACATCGATTGTCGTGAATAGAAGGTTAACAACAACATCCCTTGCCATCAACTTTAAGTAAACGTCCATATCGATTGACGTCAACTTTGGGTCGACGACATTAACCTTTCCGTCAACTTCTTCCAGTGCAGACAACGAAATTTTCACAGTCCAACTCCGATGGAGTTATGGTAAGGGCGAAATCTTAGGAAATGTTAGGGGTTACGTCTCCTACTCTCGTTGGACCAAGTATGGGAGGCCAATCCTTTTATAAAAGGGTGGTCTAACCTTCTTAGTCCCATTTTGAGAGTCTCTCCAAGTCTCAAGAGGATAGAAGAAGGGAGATCCGGCGATTGAATCTTCGTGGAAGCCAAGATCAAACATCTTCAAGCTAGGAGCATGTGCCTTCGAATGTTGAAGGTGTCTCCAACGTGCTCGGGTCATAAGAGATCGTCTGATTGAGGATTTTACCTCGGAAGGAGAACCGTCTTGGTTGGCCAAGGTGGGCTTCATCGGTTAAATTCATAGATCTTTTGGTGTTTCTAAGGTAAGTAACCTAGGGATCGGGTTCCCAACCATAGATTTTACCTTTTTATAAATATTCCATGATTTTAGAAACTAAAATAACAGTCGGATTTGGGGTCTGTATGAGTTCCAAAAGGGTTTTGTTTTATCACAGGTTAACGTCAACCTTGACGGCCATCAATGATGAATTAACGTCAACCCCCTTGCCGTCAATTGAACTTAATGGCAACAATGTTGCCGTCAAGTCTTATGTCCATCATTTTTACCTATTTTACTTATGTACTTATATCTCTATGTTCAGACTTCGAATGGATTTTCTGTGAGATGTGTAGGGTAAGTAGGTTAACTTTTTGCCATATTGCAATTTGGTTATTTTCCGCAGTCACCATGATTTTAGGGAAAATTTTGAATTCTATAAATAAGAATAGATTTAGAAAGAAATTTTATACTTAAAGCATGTTTGTGGTAAAATTATGATTTCAGTGTAGGAATACATGTCAGGGTTTTGTTCATGCTGTGATGGACCAATAATCAGAATCTGACTATTTTCTGTAATTTCTATGAATAAAATACATAAATTAGTAGTATTGTTTTTAAATTTCATAAAAAGTTTTTGGACTTGTAAAATCATGAGATTTTGTACAGTAGATTGTATTAGTAAGATATACTCTCAGTAAAGATATTGAACCTATCTAATAGATGGTTTTAGTGTAATGAATATTCTCAATTATATCACTGATTAGATTAACATGAAAATTAGTGTATATGTGGAAAAATCATGAAAAACCAATGATTTAATCCATGAGAGTAGGGACACATCCTGACCAAATTTCATGAATTTATGACATCTATAACTATTTTTAGTCTATTATCATCATGAGAAATGTGTTCTATTAAATAGATTTGTGGGAAATTCCCAGAAACTACACTATGTGATCAATATGAAATAAGTCTCTGTTATGATCTGAATATGTGTATATTTTTAAGCAGCATGCTATGTTGCATTGAATCTGGAAAATTTGTATATGATTCTATATTCGACCAATAAGACACTGCCACCTTAGAAGTAATTTGGAACAGGACCATAGTAATGCCCCTATGGAATGTTCAGTATGTTATATATGTTCTCGTGGGCACGGGAATAAATCTTGGAGGTGGGCAAGTACCACTAGTAATGGTGGGGAGGACTTCCCCGGTTCTGCGCAGTAACCAAGACTCTATCACTGTATGCCTAGGTGATGAGTATATGTTCATATGTCTATTGATTCTAATGGGTGGTATTTGACCATCTCAATTAAGCTCATAAATGTGGTAGATGTCAGTATTTGGACCCCCACATCATCTGGTATCTTCTCGGTGAAGTCGGCCTATAAAGTTGCACGCAGGAAGGATGTTAAGAGAGTTAGTTTTTCCAAATTATGGAACCTTGCATTTTCTCCTAGAGCTGCCATGTTTGCTTGGAGGCTAATCTATAGGGCTGTTCAGATTGATGGAAGGATAGTAGATTGTGGGATTCCTATAGTCTCTAAATGTAATTGCTAAAACACCTCATCACGAGGATTTAGATCACGTCTTCTTATTTAGTTACTTGGCTAAGGAAATGTGGAGCTGGCTACAACCTCTTCTAAACATCAAAATTTGCCTTGTAGATCACATTACCATTAGGTTTTGGAATGTGCTTGTTAATTCCAACATGAAATTTGCTTTCCACTTTGTGGGCCTCTATTCTACCATTCTTACACTTTGTGAAATATGGAAGAGTGGATGTGTGGCACATTTTCAAGGGAAGAGATGGAATATTGTTAATATTCAGAGGAGTATTTGTAGCAACCTGAATTAAAAAAAATAAAAAAATAAAGAATTAAAACCTAGCTAAATGGATATTTAAATGAAAAGAGCAGTAAATAAAACCCATTAAATGGAAAAGAGTAATGGGCTTTGCTTAATGGACCATCTAGAATTTATTGGGTCAAAATATGAATTTAAAAAGGGAGAATAATAAGAAAATACCCTAAATTCGGAGTTTAATTATCTCATAATTGGAAAGAGGTTATTAAAGCAATAACAGTGGCAATTATAGTTGGAATTGGATTCCTAAACCTACCCCATATAGTCTAGCACAAATTTAGATACTATCCTAACCCAATTAGAGATTGGAAAGCAAGAGAGGAAAGGTAGAGTTAGGAAATCTCGAAATTAAAAGGAATTTGAGTAGTAGTAGGAATATGAACTTGTGTTTATATAAATACACCTCTAAATCCTCATGGCCGACCCTAGCTCGTGTAAAGGGGTTCTTGGACGTGGAGAAGAGGCCAAGGAGGATGAGAAATCGAGGAGAGGAAGATCCATCAAGCTTCTCCTTCGTTCTTGGAGTTCTAAACCCTAGAAGATAAATCGAGTTAAAGGTAGGCATTCTCACGAGCAAAGTTAAATTAAACTCGTCTGTAGGTAGTTTCAATCACCAGGAACAAAAGCCCTCTTGTTTCATAATTTTCCATCGAGCCAATCTTTTGTTCTTGATTTTAGAAGATCTGCAAACATGATAACCCCGAGACATCATGTTTAATTCAAATCTCTATTTATACTTGATCCCATGCTACGAAATTTTTATTGTAGATACTCCATGTTCTTAGGGGTCTTTTGCCCCTAAAAGCCCTAAATTTCATTGAGCATGTTGCTCGAATTAAATCGATCTTCCTCTCTGCATCATGTTCTATGTTACTCGTTATTGTTCACGCCCAAACCATGTTCAAACCATGCTTGCTCTCTAATTCCTATTTATTGGAAGTACTCTCCTATGTCTAGTTCTATTTGCCACTGATTTCATGATTTTTCATCATGTATATAGTTAGTTATGATTTTCTAAACAACCCTATATCAAAATTTAAATGTTCTCGTCCGCAATCCAATGTCTGGTCTGACTCCTGTCAGAGTCAGGCGTAGATCACCAGATCGCGACTGCCCGATATGTCGCCTTCTGGGGTTTGATTGTGACAGTCTACCCGTCGCGACCAAGAAGGCGACAGGTAAGCCGTCGCGTTTCCAATACTTGATTCGCAAGCCCTGTCGCGATCCTGACATGCTCCTGTCGCGATCTGCCTAGTACCTGTCGCGACCCTCATTGGCCTATGTCGCGTTCACAGGTTTTTGATGAAAACCCATAAAAATTATTTCTGTCGCGATCTACCTAGTACGCCTTTTTACAGTTATACCCCAGTAAAAAACTTGTTTTAAAAATGGAGCTACATTGAATGATTTAAAATACATATTCACGACTTATTTCTATCTATGATTTCTCTTACACATGCACACATGAACCACCCATATATGACTGAAATCTGGCATAAAGTATCTCATAATGTATTTGTTAATTTATTGCAATGAAGTATATTACTTGCCCTATTTTAAAGGACTTGTATTCGTTTCTTGCGTGGGTTATATACTGATATCGACGCTTTCGTTTCTTGCGTGGGTTATATAATGATATCGACGCTCCACTGTTCTAGAATTCCTCTAGAACGTCGAGCACCTTTTTTATATACACACTTTACTTCGCTTGTGGTGAACTCTCCGTTGGATATTCCTTTCGCCGGACTAGTGAACCCTTGCACAAGGCCTTCGTAAGTCTCCTCTGATCATGGATTCCTACATGGTCGACGAGCCGGTTGTACCCTAACACCCATTACATCTTTAGGGATCGATATGATCCAAACGGCTATTAGAAGTTCGCTCATACCTTGAATCACGTCGGACCTCTAGACTTGTGCATAACATGGCCAGTGGGAAGATCGTGAATTCCACCTGACTACCAATACGACGTGCGCGTGTTGTACAACTGTTACTATCGCCTGTTACTTGTCGCATTACGTGCAATGACCACTAGCTCTCATATGTACTCTACTCGCTCGTCTATTCCCGTTCACTCTACTATCTCGTCTATTTATCTAGTGCTCTCATCTACTTCTTGGTACTCTATATTGGCCATTCACTGATTGTCTAAAGATAAACAATATAACTAATGCCTGGTAATATATAAAGGGCCCGATCTGGTCCTGGGATGTGCGCCCGAAAGTGCTAGTGCCCATGGGAGTTAAATGATCAGAGTGTTTTGGCATTACACTCAAGTGCTATCTATCTCGACTATCTATATGACAATCAAAACACAAAACGTGCTATACTCTCTCGATGTCTAGAATGACAAACAAGTGCTATACTCATCGTGCTATTATTATACTTGTGCTAGTTGTGCTATGACCATTCTGCTATTCGTGCTATACTCGATACTTGTGCTATTTTGGAAATTATACTCGATCTCATGCTATTGTGCTACCTCTTGCTATATTTTGACTCTCTTGTACCTGCTATCTTTAGATACTCTGCCATTAAATGCGTTAATTATTTTAAGCCTGCTTGAGCCTGAGATTTAAGTCCTACTGGGCATTATCTCTCACCCTACGTTATTTGATGTTGTGCTCTCAGGTGAGACCGAGGATGACACATACACTCACGAGGAAGGGAATGACCAAGAGTGAAGCCAGGAGTACCCTCGAGTCATTAAGTTATCTTAGAGTTGTAGTTAGTTATTTCCATTTATTGCAATGTAATTGGGCCCTATAGAATGGCTGTGATAGTGGTGGTTGTAACTAGACATTTGAAAAGTTATTAATGAGAAAGATTTGCTTTAGTAATATTCAATGTGTAATGGTTTGATGTCTAGTACTCGCTCTATACCTTTTCTTGCAATTGCCTCGTGCTCCGATATTCCGCGTCGGGGCGTGACAGTATTTGTTCTATGATTCAAATGACTTTGGAGAGAAAAGAATTCACAAAAACAATCTCTCAATAGGAAGAGGATATCTTAGAGATTTCAATCTATCTCTAGTTGTTAAGGTGAAGAATCTGATTTTTGTATCCAGAGTTTTGGCTATGAGAAGGCTTAGTTTGCATGTGGATGGGGCCTCTAAAGGCAATCTTGGTAGTTGTGGTAGGGGTGGTTGCATCAGAGACCGTGGTGGCAATTCTTGGCAGGTTTTGCATTTCCTTATGGTATGGGTAATAGTATTATTTCAGAAACAAGGGCTATGTATGATGGTTTATATTTGGGGACCTCTAATGGCTACAACATAGCAGCAATTTTCTCAGATTCTGCTGTGCTAGTTCAAGCAGTTCATACAGGTGCTCCTCCCTTTTGACAGGTTTGAAGCTGGTGGAGAGATCTTATTGCTATGATTAAGAAGTATAATGTTTCAGTTCATCATGTGTTTAGGGAGAGCAACCAAGTTGCTGATTCATTAGCTTCTCATGCTTGCTACTCTAGGACAAGCAATATCTTCTGGCAAAGGGAGGAACTTCCACATGTAGCTAAGGGAGCGATTATGATGGACAAAGTTGGCATTGCCTTCATTAGAAAGTAGTTACTGTGTAATCATTTTTTCTTTTTTAGGGTTAAAATTGTTGGTTCCCTCACCATTTAGGGGTATGCCCTGTGGATTTTGTATGCTTGCTTAATTTATATATAAAACTCTTTGGTGAAAAAAAGAAAGACTATAATGGGTGGTTTGGGCTATGTCTTGGAAAATTTGTACATATGTGTATGTTATTCAAAATGTTTTTTTTTTAGCCTTAGAATGATTACATGTAATACTTGTCTTATTTCCATTCGGATGAATGGTTAGTAGTCATGCTCAATTATTTAAATTCATGAAATCATGTATGCCATATACACTATGATGATACTTGAAAATTGTCATTATGATCAGATCTAAAATCACTTTGCAAAGATAGACATTTTGATGTTAGGACAATGTGTTCAACTCATGCATTATGGATGTAGCATTTATATATACTTTGACTTAAGATATGTTAGCAAATGATTACTTTGCAAGTAGTATGATTGCTGAAATCTATATGCAATAACATGATTTGAACTATTATATATGTTAGATGGTAGTCCATTTTTGGGTTGCTTGCTGAGTCTTTGTTGTAGACTCATACTTGCTTAACATTTCAGGTGAGACGACGAATCCCGTGGCTTTAGTAGCGGGATCGGATTCGGAGCGTGAGGATTAGATTTGTGTGTTGAGTAAAATTTGTATGTGAGGAATTACTTAAGTTATGAATCTTGTATTTAAACTACTTAGCTATTGTGGACTTCTTTTATGGACTATGGACTTGGATATTAAAGTTGATGAGTTGTTATTTATTTCCGTTGCATTAGTATTTATTTGTGAATGAATCAACCTGCATTTGATATATGTTGGGGTGTGTTCCCATGTAGTACGTCACTTGGACTCGATGAGAGTTGGTATAACTGGACTGGGCCTAAGTGGGGTGTTACAGGCGAGGCCATGTGGGAATGCGGAGGACGAGATGCGGGAGCACTTTCCATACTTGTTTGAGTGTTTGATATGTTGTTTGCCTTCGTTTCCCCGGGTTTCTCCCTTAATTTCAAGTACAATTTTTTTTTTTTGTTGGTTAGACTGTAACATGCCTTCCTTCTTTGGTGAGGCACATTCTATTGAAGGAAGCGACGTATCGTGCCATCACCTTCTGAAGGCGACAGGATGTCTGTTGCCTTTTGGTCTTGAACCCAATGGGCATGTCATCGTGTTCCCCTTCTAACCGCATCATGCATTTTTGTCGTCTACTATCGGAACAGTTGGGACATGTGTCGAGGAATTGTCAGAGGAAGGGGACATGTCAAGTGTCACGTTCATGGTGTCAGGTCTGCGAGGGTGACACGTGGCGGGTCCATTGGTCAGGTCTGACCATGACTTTGAGGTTGCGACATGATGGCCATCGCGTTCATTAGTGAGTGAGACCACCATGCTGTCGCGTTCTCAGGTCTGTTGCCTATATATGCTAGGCCATCAGATCCTTCTTCTTCTTCTTCCACTTTCTTCTTCTTCCCTTCATTCCTCCAACCCTCTCTGTGTGCATCTTCTCTGTGGGAAGGCTTTAGGAGTGTGCTTGGTGAGGGGTGTTACTTCTTCGGTGTGCAGCTCCTCTCCGGCGTGGAGGCTTCCTCTTCATGGTGGTGACCACTCCTTTGGTGTGTAGGAGGACGTACCTTGCTCGTGGATGGTGTGAGCGTGGATCTTACAATGATGAGGAGGTGGCCATGAAGATGAGAAGACCCCAACGGTTTGGCTCTTCATTTTAAGGTAGGGACCCTCAACTTTCCCCTGTAGTTCTATCATGCTAGGATCTCCATCTCCTTCTCCAAGCCCTGTAGAATCCAAGCTAGGTGTGTGTGGATGCTTGGTTTGATCCTTTTAAGCATGTTTGGGGATTGGGGTTGAGTGTTATCATGTGTGCATGTGAGGTTTCATGAGTGTAGATCACTCATATTGCCATGCACGGGTGTCGATGTGGGTGGTTGGTGTTGCTATCATATGTTTACATCATTATTCATTATCCCCTCCCCTTGTGCACACTTGAATATCCATTTTGGGGCATTTTGTGAGGTCTTCGGTTGACACCCAATCCTTTGTCTGTGGTCTATAATGCGACAAGTCGCCCCATCACCTTTTGGTCAGGTAGTGATGCCCACTTGTCATGTTCTGGTGCGATAGGGTGGTCGTTGCCTTCTCACCTCGTGGAGGCCTTGGGTGGGAGCCCAGACCACTGTCTGTGGTCACGACAAGGTCCTTGTCACGATACAGAACGCGACGCTTCCCTCGTCACCTTTTTGGTCTATCTGCGACACCCTACCTGTCACATTCTTGTTGCGACAGGGGGTGCATCACCTTTAGACCATACCTTGCAGTTGGGTAGCGACACCCTAGCTGTCGCTTTCTGGTAGTGACAGGAGGTGTGTCGCCTTCTGACCCAGGTCGCGATAGGTAGGGCATCACATTCAGGTTGCGATGAACACTGTGTGACCTCCCCTGAGAAAGTGAGAGTAACCCTGTTGCAATCTCCGATTGAGAGTGACTGACAATCTGTTCGAAGTTTCTTTCCACTACATCTCTGCTTTCTTGGCACCTATGTTATTCCTAGCATGGTCGTACACTAGTCGTTCGCCTAGTGCTTGGCACTTGAGGGCTTGTTCCGTTAGAGGTTGTTATTGTTACCTAGTGTAGACACCGCCGCGTGGTCCGTCGGGGACCCCATGCGTTTAAATCCACAAAGAGGGTGGTGATAAAATAAAGAAAAGAAAAAAAAGATCGTGATCTTCAGGCACGTGAGGGTGCCGAAGGGAGATTGCATGGCGAGGGGTGCGGGATGGAAGAGTGATCGCGAGCGTACCTTTTTAGAGGGGAGATTGCACGGGGGATGATGTGGGCCCTATCTTCCTCTACGAACATGGTCGGCCGTGGTAGAGGGCGTTTCCTCGTTTGGTTATCCTTGCAAAAAAAGACAAATAAGAATGGGGATTAGCAAAATAAGGCGTGTAGTACCGAATCCTGAATAAATAAATAAAATGAGTAAAATGGGGAGGACTCACTGAATGGTGGTTTTAAACCCCTAAAGTAGGTGTGTGTGTATGCATGCATGTGTGTAAAAAAGGATTAAAGAAGGGCCACGTGGGGCCCGGAGGATGTGAAAATGTAAAGAACCACGTGGGGCCCGGAGGGAGTAGAAATGCAAATAAGGAAGAGAGGGGAGGGTGTGCTTCCCCAAACGTTGGTGCAGCGTGACGGACCGTTGCCGGTTGGATGGAGGAAGGAGAGGAGGAAGATGCTCCTGACTCACGCGTGGGATGGAAGGAGGCGACGGCGCCGGACTCCGAGGAAGAAGAATGGATCAGCGAGGAATGGCTCGGAGTCGAGGCGAGGATCCAGCAGAGCTTCGCCGCTTCGTGGAACCCCCTAAACAAATGACCCTCGGGTCCAATTTATAGGCATCATGAATTTAAATTGCGTCCATTATAGCGGACGCGACTTAAGACTGAAATGCGTCTGGGTGGCAGGCCGCGATTAGAATAGCATCAGGCAAGCACACTGTGACTTGATATAAATCGCTTATGGGCGGCAGGCCACGATTCAGAAGTCAACTTGATTTGACATTTGGAAATGATGACCACTTTTAGAATCGCGTCGAGGATGGCCGGCGTGTTTTTAAAACGTGTCGGCTTACCTCGTCGCGATTACGATTTAGGCACGTGGGACGACTTCTGAGGTTTGGCATGTCAGGCTTACGACCTAATTGCGTCTGGGCGGCAAGACGCGATTCAGAGGTTTTGATTGGTTCCGAGGGGTAGGCACTTGAGTGCGACAACTTTTGAGGTCTCGCCTAATTGTGGCGGCTCAGGCCGACGCGTCATGATTTGAAACGCATCGGGGCGGCAGGACGCGATATGGTCTTCCTAAAAGGCATCCACTGTAGTGGATGCGAATCAATGAAGTTGTCCATATGCCTTTTGCGAACCCCGAACCCCTGTGACCTGACCGCACAGGTCAATCCGCGCCCGAACCACATTTGAAACGGAGGGGGAGCACCGAGAAAGAATGGGTGAGGTCTAAAAATTATTTTGAAAACACTCTTGCAAGGCAAAAAGAGGGCCATTTATGGTATTATGGCGCAACACGAAATTTGCCCGCGGTGGAGCCAAATTTGCGTGTCTACACCTAGGACCCCCCACCCCCGCGCACCGGTTGAGGGAGTTCTCTTGGTGGCGAGAGTGCTGGAGTTACAGACTTTGGAGCTAAGGGGAAATGGTGGGGACAATGGCATAGAGTCGTTTGCAGAGCTCTCTTAGCTGAGTCTTGTACGCCGAGGTGGTTTTGGGTGTTCTTCCAGCATAGATCAGCTAGTCCGTCTCATTGCCTCACTCTATGGTTCTAGTACCATCTAGAGGGGCCAGGCGTGGGACTGTAGTCTGGCCAGACTACGGCCGTTGAGTGGTTACTTTTAGTTATGCATCTCACTCCGACCGGAGGTGGTAGACATGGATGGGTGGTCGAGGGTAGGGCCCGCGGCGCTCCTGACCGGTTGACTAGTGGTAGTGTTTTGTGACTATTGTCTTTGTCCAGATAGTTTCCACTATCTGTGTTTACAACCTTGGGGTTCGGCCCCATGCCGTGTTTACATGTGTTTCCGATCCCGCCGTGTTTAGACCGATGGCCGTGTAGTTACTTTCCGCTTCCACACTTACTCTGTTAGTAGAATAGATTGTCATATTTACTTTCTGTTAAACATATATCTATTCTACTTGTTAGAACAACTGGGAGATTGGTAGTCCCCACTGGGCTTCTTCATGAAGCTCATTCCCTCCTTTTTAGGTCAGGCTTTATAGTAGTAACTTCCGCGGCGGGCAGAGGAGATAGGGCCGTAGTAGACGGTGCCTACCTTGAGCAGTGTTCCCCAGTACTTTTCGGTTCTTCACCCTCGGGGTATGTCCGTAAGGGATTTGTTATCTCCTTTTCTTACAACATTTGTACTTGTTACTTGGGACTGTACTAGACTCGTACTTTGTGGTGGTCGCTTTCGGTGTGTTGTGCACTGATAAGGCGACACCTTTGGTGTCGCCACCGGGTGGCGACACATCGATGCGTCGCCTTCAGGAACTCCTGAAGGCGACAGCACCTATGTCGCCTTCTTGGTGGCGACGTGGAGGCCGTCGCCTTCTGCCTATTTTTCCCGTTCCGGTTCCAGGGTCTGTTCTGGAGCACTGACCTGGTTGCGACATGGCCTATGTTGCAACTAGATCAGTAGGGTTGCGCCGGCCTAGGTGTCGCCTTCCTGAAGGCGACACCAGGCCTGTCACCTTCTCAGTCAGAGAAGGGACTTGGCAACCTGCTCAGCGTCTTGCTTCCGCTGCGACTCGGTTTTCTCGGCACCTGTACTGTAGCTAGTGTGCTTGTCCAGGCAGTTCGCTGTCTGCGGTTACAGCTGGGTTCTTGTGGTGCCTTGGTTTACACGGGTTTTCCGGTCCCGCCGAGTGGCTTTGACCGACGACTGTGTAGTTCTTTCACGCTTCCGCACTTTACTCTATTTAGTAGACTAGGCTTTACTGCATTATTTAATTATTGTGCTAGTCTATATGCTGGTGGAACCAGTGGGAGATTGGTAGTCCCTACTGGGCTTCTTCGTGAAGCTCACTCCCTGTTTTGTAGGTGAGACTTCACAGCAGTTCCCTCCGCGGCGTAGCAAGGAGACGGGCCCACAGTAGCTGGTGTCTCTAGTGGCAGTGTTTTCCCCAGTTCCGTACTTCACCCTCGGGGTATGCCCCTAAGGGACGTGTTATCCCTTTTCCGTTCTGCACTTGTACTTTTACTACTTTGGGACTTGTACTAGACTTGCACGTTGTGTTAGACTTCTTCTTGCACTAGTTGGTACATCTTTTGTACGTTTGTCGTTACTTACTTTCCGTCACATATCTCGTTAGACTGATCCGTTAGCCCTTCCGGGTCTCCGGACCCGTGGGCGGCGGTGCTGACGGTCGGATCCCTGGTGGGAGCCGGGGACCCGGGCGCCGGGGCTGTTACACTGCCCCTAGCCTTCTTGATATTTTGCACTATGGAAGGTCTCAGAAGGTCAAATTGCCCCTAGAGGGAGAAATTGGAAGAGGTAAATAGGAAGTCATGTAAGGATTGGGTTCAAACCACTTTTTGTTTCCAAACCAACATCTCACACCGAAAAACATAGTCATCAATTATTTTCAGGGGTACTTTTCATTTTGATTCCTTGGTGGAGGCACGTACTATTTGCTACCTCCTTGATTTGGTCAGCCTTTTTATGGGTACATACTTTTTGCTACCCTTTTTTGACCTTGTGGCTTTTCTTTGCCATTTAGGCTTGGTTTGACATTTTGCCTTTGCATTTGCATTTGTTTCATTACCCCTGTTTATAATGACTTTGTCTTTTAGGTGAGAGTGGGTGGTCCCCTACTTGTAGTTTGCCCCTTTTCCAAACTTGACCCAGTGAGAAGAGAATAGGGGGTTACATTAACCGAATTAGACACATCCAAGTGCACTTATGATTTTCCAGCTAATGGTCAATACTCCAACATCGTGTAGTGTGTGAAGTGACCCTACCTTACTAATGGCCAAGTGAAAAAAGCAGAGTCTTAAACCCATGACATTGACAAGTGATGAGCGACAGACTTGACTAGCTGATCAACTAAGGATAGAATTTCTTAAGGTAGACTACGTTCCATGGATGCGACAACTCAAATCCCTCAGCATCCACTAACCTATAATCATTCCCCGAGTATGCTTCTTTGACAACGAATGAACCTTCCCAATTTTCTTGCAATTTACTCCTCAGACCTGGTGCCTTAATGACTTTGTACTTTAGGACTATTTCACCCACTTCAAATTTTCTCTCAAGGACTCTCTTGGTGTAAAAATGTGCAATTCTTTGATGGTAAACCTATGCATGGTCGGCCTCTATCATTCTCCTTTCGTCTAAGTGTTCAAGTTGTGCTAATAAAGCCTCCGATGTTGACCGGTGTCAAGTTCGGAATTCAATTGAACTCTAAGTGAGGGACGAAGATCTCATATGGGAGTATCGTGTTGATCCAAATGTCAAAGCATAGGGAGTTTGCCCCGGAGGAGTTTGGACTGAGTTGCGGTAGGCCCACAGAGCCTCAACTAAGTGGTCTGGCCAATCAGTGTTATTGTGAGATCTACAAGTTTTCTTTATGATTTTGATGAGAGTTTTATTGGTAGCTTCTGCTTGTCTATTACCTTGTGGATAATATGGAGATGAATGATGCAAATTAATACCATATTTACCACACATGTCGCGAAGCTCCTGTGATGTGAATTGAGGTCCATTGTCGGTGACGATGTCCAGAGGCACGCCAAATCTTGCAAAGATGTTGCGGTTGATGAACTTGACGACCGTTGAAGCTTTGACCTCTATGAATGCTTCCGCTTCAGCCCATTTCGTGAAGTACTCCGTGGCGGTCAGGATGAAGGACTTCTTACGAATTTCTTCAGTTTTGTCCTCCAGTGGACCGACCACATCGAATGCCCACATGGCAAAAGGCCATGGAGCAATGAGAGGGTGAAGAGAAGAGGGAGGAGCATGGATTTTGTCACTGTGGAGTTGGCATTTACCACAGTGACGAACAAAGTGAGTGCAATCTTCTTCCATGGTAGGCCAATAATATTGTCTTAGCAACTTTTGGGCAATTTCTCTACCATTGACATGGCCACCACATTCACTAGAGTGAGTGGCTTCAACAATGCTTTGGGATTCGATCTCATCAAGGCAATGGAGATAGACCCCACTGAGGGATTTTTTTTGAAGAATGCCACCTATGATCATGTAACGTTTAGAGACGCGGCGAATGGACTGTCTATCAGAAGAGGTGGCATAATCAGGGAAGGATCCATATTTGAGATAGTTTTCAATGTCAAAGTACTAAGGATGGCCATCATCAAGATCGATTTCTGGCTCTTTTGAAAGTGCATGGACTTGAAGGGAGGGAGACTTGAGTTGAGAGAACCAGGGATCAGTATGGGAATGGATTTCAATCTTTGTACAGAGATGGTTTCAGAGGATCTCCCCTGTGGGATGTGGATAGAAGAAGCCCGGAAGCGAGTGAATCTGCTAGAATGTTTTGAGCCCTAGGAATGTGAACTAGAGTGAGCTTCCTAAACTGTTGGATTACTCTTCCTACCAAGTCCTGGTATGATTTCAACATGGGATCCCAGGTCTGGTACTTTCTAAGGGACTACCAGAGTATCAACTGTGAATCTCCAATTATCCTTAACTCCTTAACTCCGAGCAATAATGCCATTTTCATCCCAACTAGGAGTGCCTCATATTCGGCCACATTGCTCGTGGCATGGAAGGTTAGTTAGTAGGCATGCAGAATGACTACCCCTTCCGGTGAGAGGAGGACTGCCCCTATTCCACCCCCTTAGGAATTGAGAGCTCTGTCTAAGTAAAGTATCCATGAAGGTTCACCATCAATAATGGCTCCTAACTCTTCATCGGAAAGTTTTCATCAACAGGAGAACATTAAGGTAAGGGATGGTGGGCCAAATGTTCAGCAATGGCATGCCCCTTGATTGACTTCTGATTAACGTAGTTGATGTCAAATTGATTGAGGAAACTTTGCCACCTCATCAACAGCTCAGTCAAAATGGGCTTCTTAAGCATGTACCGAATTGGGTCCATTCGCGCCAAAAGCTTCACCTCATGAGCTAGGAAATAAAGCTTCAACTTCTGGGCAACCCAGATGACGGCCGCACATATTCTTTCCATGGCAGTGTATTTCTTCTCAGCTTCATTGAATAATTTGGATAAGTAGTACACCGCTCTATCCTTCTTCTTGTCGTCATATTGGGCCAAGACTGCTCCAGTGGAATCTTCAGTGGTTGACACGTACAGCAATAAAGGCCGGCCCAGGATTGGAGGAGCGAGAATAGGGGGATTGAAAAGATAACTCTTCAATTCTTCAAAGGCCTTTTTACACTATCGTTCCAATCAAACTTAGCCTCTCCTCTAAGCATCTCATAAAAGGGTTACAATGGATTGAATGTTGAGAAATAAACCACCTGATGAATTGAAGTCTACCAATTAGCCCTCTAACTTCTTTGATATTCATAGGAGGAGGAATGTCGATTATTGCTTTGGCCTTATTGGGATCAATCTCAATCCCCTCTTGCTAACTATGAACCCAAGCAACTTCCCAGAGGATACTCCAAAAACACACTTCTTGGGGTTCATTTTGAGCTTATGTTCTCTAGACCATTAGAGAACTGCCCGGAGGACCTCAGCATGGCCATTTTGAGTTCTTGATTTAACCAAGACATCATCAACATAGACCTCCATGTGCACATGCATCATGTCGTGAAAGATTGTCATCATCGCCCTTTGATAGGTTGCTCCCCCATTCTTCAGACCGAAGGGCATCACAACATAACAATAGGTCCCCCAAGGCGTGGTGAAAGAAGTTTTCTCTTGGTCTTCCTCGACAGACAGATCTGATTATACCCAGAGAAACCATCCGTAAATGACAACATCTCGAAACCGGCAGTGTTGTCCACTAGGACATCTATGTGAGGGAGAGGAAAATCATCCTTGGGGCAAGCACGATTAAGGTCACATAAATCTATGCAGATCCCAACCTTACCATCCTTCTTCATCACCGGGATGATGTTAGCGACCCACTGCGGATAAAGCACAACCCTAATGAACTTGGCTTTATACACCTTATCAACCTTCTCTTTGATCTTGAGCACAAGCTTGGGGTGTAGCCTCCTTAGCTTTTGTTTGACGACTTTTGCAGTGACATTTAAGACCAAACGGTGCTCGACCAAAGAGGTGTCAAGCCCCGGCATGTCCTCGTAGGACCAGGGAAAACCATCGGATAAATCTTTGAGGATAGCTACAATGGCTTCTTCTTCTACACTCAAGTTGGTGCTAATCAAAACTACCTTTGGAGATTCTTCGATGCCAAGGTTGATCTCTTTGGTTGGCTCATCTGCAGCCATGGTCGGCTCGTCAAACCTCTTGGTGCCATCCACATAGGAGCTCACTGGGTTTTCTTCTTCTGACCCAAGATCTCCCGAATCATCTTTCTCATCGAAATCTAGTAGATATACCCCTAAACCATCATCTAAAGAGTCACCTTCTTCAAAATCTGTCTCTACGAGAGTAGGCTCCTCAAGAAACTCTAGGACTTGACTTAACTTAACACACCTCCTAGCCAAGGCCACAACATATCGGGCAGGGACTTGCCTACCCTTCTCTTTGTGAATGCATGGCTGAGAGGGACTAGACTCCTCTAAACCTAGACCTGACCCTAGACCCGACTCTAGACCTAATCTTAAGCCTAAATCTAAACACTACTATACACAGAACTATGTATAGGACTATGTACAGGGAAGTTCCCCTAGAGGGGCGAGAATGGGAATTTAAGCTGGAAAGTGTCGGCCCCTGGACGATCAGAAGAGACTCCATGGAGGAACGATGCTCGACGGAGACCTCGCATTCCCACCTTTGAAAATTGGCATTTTTTTTGGTGAGTCAAGGCTCAAAACCATGAGTTGTTGACTCAAGGTTGCCCTGACTGGCCAGGTGAGGAATGGGGGAGGATAGGTTGGAAAGAAAAGGGAGGGAAGTGACGGAAGAGGAAATTCATGTGCCGAGCACACTTCAGTTTTAGGGAGAAGATGAAGGAGATGGGGGTGGAGATGGAGATGGGAGGTCAAACCAAAGAGTGAGAGAAGGCTGAAGTCCTCACAGACTTCCTCAATTTTAGCAGCTTCCTCCTCTTCTCACTCTTCGACTCGGACAGTTCTTCTACAACGGCTCCCTTGTTCCTAATTGAATGGGCCCCGAATGAAATGATCCCTCAGGGTCCACATAAGAGGTGAGTACGGTATGAATGGGTCTACATGAATAGGGTCTGGGTGAAATCCTAGACCAGCCCTAGCTAATAACCTCTTCACCTTGACACTATTGACAGGACCCTGCCTGTTTCTACCCAACCCTCGCCATGAATGTTGTGTGCAGAGAGAATATCTAGAGGGGGGGTAAATAGAGAATCTTCATAATTTCTGACAATTCAGAAGTTAAATGCCTCGATATGACAATACCATTGAACAATCAACATACAAAGCAAAGAGGGAACAGACAACACACAAGAGAGGAAAATTTTAAGGTGGTTCAGCTCCAATGAGGCGACCTACATCCACCCCTCACAAAACCATGAGGTACCACTATGAGAACCACTGTGAAGAATTCTCAAACATCTGCTGATTCACGCTTCTTTACATCGCTGACTCACAGCTTGAACACTCGCTGATACACAGCTTTAACCCAATTGATCCAATCACAGCACTGAATGATCAATACAATCTACTTCACAAGAAGCAGATAGCACACAACTTAAATGCTCAGTAGAAATAAAAAAGATGAAAAAATGAAAAGATGCTAGAACGTGTTTGGGGATCATCAAACTCCCTGCTCAGGATCCATTCGAATTGCAGCACTTCTAGTCTTTAGATTTGATCCCTCTACAGATGATTCCTCTTGAAATTTATTCAAATTGGATCACAGAGATCAATGTTGGAGAAGCTTCACGATCCTCTGTTCATGAACGACTCAGCACCAGCTTTTTAAAGCTTCAATTCAAGCTTGATTCAACAACGCATCCATCTGATCACAGCTCCGATTTGGAATTGCATCTTTGTGCTGATTACAGAGCCTCTGATCTCCTTACTTCTTGATGCTCTGAAATTTTTGTTTTCAGAAAGCTCCCCTCATGCACGAACTGGAGCACTCCCCTTTTTGTTATCTGATTGCGCGGAATTTTGTACAATGGGCCCCTCAACAGATTCACCAAAAAGTGGAGGAATCTTTTTGCCTCCGAGCATCAGCACCTTCTAGAACAGCTGATGTGTAAAAAGATCCCAGTCATTGGGCCTAGGATCACATTCTCTCGTGATGACTTCTGTTCTCTTGAAAATTCTAAGGTAGTAGTGTCGACACTTTCAAGGTCTAGTGTCGACATACACATTAGACTTAAGTGAAGCACAAATTTCGGTAAATGAGGACACATGACAAATCTAAGATTTCCAAGAAATCAACTTGATCTTCCTTCTGAGTTAGCCTGATAAACAGTTTGGTGTTGACCTGGGGTACAATTAGTGTCGACCTTAGTTCCAATTGTCTTTACAATGAACTCGGCCCTCGTATAGTGTCGACCTTATCATTACTGATGTCGACCTTATCAGATTACATCTCCTCAAAAAGACTTGTAACCATCTCATGTGTTGACATACTCTCTGAATAGCGTTGATCTGACTTGATCACATTTTCTCAGTGTAACACAGATAGACCACTAGTGTCGACCTATGTTCCAGGTAGTGTCAACCTTATCTGAATTTTCCTTGTTTAAATAAATTGTACCTGTAAAGTAAATGTTGTTTGTCAAATATCTATACTTTTTACTTCAAGTGTGACATCATCAAAACCAAGGACAGAACAACGAATGTAGCCGATTCTCTCCATCACCTCCCAACCTTTCCCCTAGGGACACATGGTGTGTCTAATATTCTCATCTAAGAAGGGGGGTTGGATCAAATCAAGGGGATGGAAAATCCATGATGCATGACAGGTTTCTTCCCCTTGTCTAGAATGATAGGTGTGGCATCTGCTCCGAAGTGATAGAGTTGAGGGTTTCCACGGTAGGGATGCTCTTGATTTTGATAACGTGCCCACTAAAAGAAAATTTGAAGCATTGGTGAGTGGTGGAAGGGACCCCCAGAGTTTGTTCTAACCAAGGCCGACCAAGAATGGCCTTGTAGGCTAGATCGACGTCCATGACTAGAAACTTTGACGACATAGTAACGGGTCCTATCTCCACTAAAGAGAAATCTTTCCTTTGGCAACCCTCTTGGAGTTGTCATTGGCAGCAATGGCGGAGCATATTTTCCCAGATTGTCCTCCCCTAAACCCAATTGTTAAGGGTCTTCATCGGATAGACATTGATGGATGCCTAGTGTCGATGAGAGTGGAATCCACCGAGACCCCGTTAAGGTGACGGTGAGGCAGAGAGGGAGTGAACGGCACTCGGGGCCTGCAAGATCTTTATCCGAAAAAGAGATGGAGGGTCCTTGGGTAAGGGAGAGAATGGCATTGGTTATCCCACTAGCGGGAAGGTCATCGTTGACCATGATCTTTTGGAGGAATTGGAGGAGAGTGGACAGATGGGACGACGATTTCCGAATCAGTTTTAAAATACACCCTTGTGGGAGTCTTATCCAGTGGTGGAATGTCATATTCGGTGCCGGCAGGCGGCAGGGGTCCATGTCCTCCTCATCTTGAGATGGTCGTGGGAGTGGGGGAACAATCCGGTTCTGGAGGGTGACATGAACGTCCTCCTGAGACCTAGGGAGAATGAGTTGGAGGGGTTGGGAGCAATAGTGGACGACTCATAGGAAGGGGAAATGGGAGTAGGTTGGGTGTCTTGGTGAGCGGGTCGGATAAGCACTAAGGGCCGCTCTTCTAGGATGGCATCAACAGTTGTGGAGGGTTCCTGGGACTCTACGGAGGGACATGGGTACCACTCCTCAAAACCCTCTACCCCCCAGTATTGTTCTCTCCTCACAACCCGAGGTTCCGGATGCGTCATGTTGTTAACCTTTTCCTGGGACTTGGAGGAGTATGGGTTGTTGTTTTGGTGGTTGGGAGAGGGTTTTCTACTATACCTAGATCCCTTCTTGTGTACCTAGACTTGGAATGGCAACCTTGACATCTTCCCAATTGATCCTATCGTGATCGTTCATGTCATACACCCAGTCACGGAAGTAAAGCAATTGTGGATTTCCTGACCAGGGGCCCTATTATAGGGACAGTACTTTGAGGTATCGGCCCTTGGATGTACACCTTTCTTTTGTGGGGGAAGTTGGATGGCGTCGCATACATAGGGGCTAAGAAATGTCCCCAAAGATTCGAGGAGGGCAGGATAATGAGATCTCTTGGGACCGGACAGGTGTAGCCAGAAGGTGGAGGAACAGCAGAATAAGGCCTAGAGGGATGTGATGGGAATTGGTGAGGACTGGAGGTGGGATTGAGGGTTTGTTAGGAGGCCTTAATGGATGACTGCAAGCACTAATGGACTCATTGACGGTCACCCCCTCGTTGGTAGGTGCTGCGTGAGCCTTACGTCCCTTAGGCTTCCCTTCAAAGAATGGCGGGTGGGGGGAGGAGTCCTTTATTTGATTTTGGACCACCCTAGCTCTAGGTGTGCATCCGATA